>JAWQUT010000157.1:1283215-1357727 GCA_033807755.1 Ellobium chinense
GAGAGAGAGAGAGAGAGAGAGAGAGAGAGAGAGAGAGAGAGAGAGAGAGAGGTTCGTCAGATGCTGGACCAATAATTTCTAAAAAAATTAAAAACAACAGCAACAACAAAACTCCCTGATGATCTCCACTCCCAAATGTTTCGGTATATTTCCAAGGACCAATGCGACTGAGACTTGGAGATTATTGTGAATAACTAGCGAGTAAGAGAGAGAAGGAGGGAAACTTCCTTTATATTCCGCTCCTCATAACCGTAACAAAACTACAGTATCATGGACGTTTGGAAAGTGGCTTTGAGTTTGATTAATTTCGGTAATGCCAGTAAGCCACTGACATCTCTACGTTTGATTCACACGGTACTGTTGATATCACAACGGTCATTCTGCCGCATTACGTCACTTGGCCCTGTAGGGGTCATTGATTTCGGTAAAGCCAGTAAGCCTCCGACATCTCTACGTTTTGATTCACACGGTACTTTTGATATCACAACGGTCATTCTGCCGCATTACGTCACTTGGCCCTGTAGGGGTCACGTCCACCATTCTGCAACTGTCCCAATTCTTGCCACCCTCATACCTCGTATGGCAGCTGAACCCGTGCAAGTATCACGAGATGCAAAACTTAAAGTGTAGACGCTAGTCGAAGTTAAAAGTGTCTGTTCTAATGAACTCTGAAGGTGGGATTGAAATAAACACTGAAGGAGTGGTTCAAATGGCCTGGTTATATCAAATTATTTATTTTTAAATATATTTCTCAGAATGATAACTCAAACAATATGGCTCAAGAGGAAAAATGTTAGGAGCTGCTTGACTGGTCCCCCTCAGAATGTACTAAGAAACCCTCTCGCCTACTTTTACTATAGAAAACGAAATGTGAAACTTTTCAATTTGGCCATATCTGCTGGTCCTAGAAAACAATTTTACTGTAATTTAAAAACGAGAAAAAATGTAATTGTTAAGAATCCTCATTAGCTAGGAAAACGATATCGCTTACCTCTACTTGATGAACTTCCAAAAAACTTTAAGAGAACAAAAATGATCACTTAAAGTTTTTTTTGTTTTTCTTACGAAAGCTGACAATTACGTGAATGAATCTTTTACGTCGTCAAACACAGATTAGTTCATTAGGGGTGACGAGAATTCGATTAAACATGATATATGAAGATGATAATCATAACATCTGTTCCATGCCTGAAGTGAAGAACATCATTTAGCTTACCGCATACCGTGTTCATAATTGGATAATATGCAAAATGCTATAAGAAGGTGATAATTAAGTTACCGTGCAATATCTGTATGTGCTGTGAACTAGACGAGCGCCATTTTTATTAGGGATACTTTCATTACATTTAATATAAATGAGTAATGCCCTTTTGGCCTTATTATACTTAAATATGCGCACTTGCTTTTCAATATATGTTGCTTATAATTATCTGCAGAAAGATAATTTCAGTCATAACTAGCTACAGTCACCAGTGTTAACAGGGAGTGATATTCTCGGATATCAGCATTTCGTCACTTGAGTGCAATACCCCTAAAGACGCCAAATTCGTAATTTTTCACAGGAGAAGCGCCTAAACCAACAACAACAACAACAACAACAACAATAACAACAACAACAAAAATAATGTTCCATTTATCGTGAAATTGGACGTAATGAAGCAAGTATTTGAAAATGATCAAAATGTATAATATCGTCCTATTTTTCGCAAAGTGACGAAAGAGCGAAATCGTCATTTTTCAGGAGAACAGTTGAAAGATGTTCGTTTGTTCAAATGCATTAAGAATTTTTCTTATTCGACACTTAATATCTCGAAAACTATAAATAGCAGCACACAGCGCTTCTTCGAGATTATAGAGGTATCGAAATTGTGTAGTTTTCTGCAAAAAAAACGAAAACCAAAAATTGCGTTATTCGTCACTTTGCGAAAAATGTGACGATATAGTTCATTCTGATGATTTAGAGCTAAATGAGATACTGTAATAATATAGAGTTTCATCAGTTTTTATCACTGACGTTGCCCACTGCAAAAAACCGAAACGGGCTCGTGTCGGGAAAAAAAGCATTAGTTTTCTCATTTGTGATATTTTATAGAATTGTATAAGAAATATTTCGCTGTCTCCTATCGCACAACGAAATGATTAAAACTAGAGATCTAAGTTCTTGATACGGATGACGCTTACCGGGGTATTGCGTACAAGCGACAGTTTGAAACAGAAGTGAAAAAAAAATGTGGAAATTGCGATTCTTCGCACTAATGGGAACATTTTACCCTCTGTCGAAATGACTAGAAACGGGGTTAACGCCGCTCTAGAAGGGTATATGTATACTCGAAACTGCACCCAGGTCGTGCAGTACACCAAAATGAAATCCATGTCTTCTTGCAATCGCAAAATCTAATGATACTCTGATATCAGTGACAACGCACCCATCCTTCGAACCAAACTTTTCAGGGTCTATTATCAAAAGGCTTTATTATGAACCAGAGTACTGATTATAAGACACACACCAGTTGAGTCGTTTAAAGGGAAGAGGGCTTTTCAAAGGGATGTGTGAAGTTATGTTTCTGTCATCAGAGTTCCACTCTTTAATCAGTAGTGAATTTTCTGTGAGGCTTCTAGTTGTTCAGCTTATATAAAATCTCTCTGAAAGAACTGATTCTATCAACAATGTGGTGAAAACATACTGAACATGCCTCTGCATCGAAATGCACCAGGTATGAATGGGATACAAGTCATTAAAAAGTTTTACAGCTGCAGACATTTCAGGAAACTGGTGAATTTCGAAAAATGAGGTGGTAAGGAGATACAAAAATGTATATGTAGCGAAAGACAAAAGGAAGGAAAGAAAGAAAAGAAAGAAAGAAAAAAGAGAAAGAAAGAAAGAGAGAAGGAAATAAATAAATAAATAAATAAATAATAAATGAATAAATAAATAAATGAGTGAATGAAAGAAAGAAAGAAAGAAAGAAAGAAAGAAAGAAAGAAAAGAAAGAAAGAAAGAAAGAAAGAAAGAAAGAAAGAAAGAAAGAAAGAAAGAAAGAAAGAAAGAAAGACAAGGAAATATATATAGAAAGAAAGAAAGAGAAAGAATGACATAAATTTATAAACAAAGAAGAAAATAAAGAAAGAGAGAAAGAAAAAAAGAAAGAAACAAAGAAACAAAGAAAGAAATAAAGAAAGAAAGGAAAGAAAGAGAGAAGGAAAGAAATGCCAAGCAATAACACTGGAGTGACCGTAACTCTCAGATCTTTGGGCCTCATTTTTAAACTCTGGTTTTAAAAGAATGGCTAGTTTTTTTTTTTCTTTCTTTCAGAGTGTGTCAAGAACTCCCACATTAACCCTTGAGATGCGGTGATAGAATTTATACTACCGTCCGCTCGCTTCGCTTGAGTGCGGCAAAACAATAATAAAAATATCCCTCTTATTGCCAATCTCTGTGCGCACCGGTTGAATTTTGCACTCCAGTGTCACATTGTCATAACCGGCCGGCAGACAACACGTGCTACGGTCATTACCCGTAACAATGGCCTCTCAGTCAGCGGAACTCTGGAACCGGGGAATGTCGCGCTACATACAAAGAAAATCTGACCTATTGTCCGTCAATCAGAAGTCCGCTCGACCAATTCAATTATCCGTTTGACTAACTGTCTCTCGGCAAAGTATCCGCTCGGCTTTATGTCCTTCGCCACATTGGTGCCCGGGAACCAGCAGTTTGGAGGCACATGGTTCAAGACCAGTCCTAGACCTACATGTTCACTCCATTATTTACACGTCCATTTTAATGTCTCCTACAGAGCAAAATCCCAACACGAAAACCGTGTACAAACACTCAGCATTATTCTTGTACCTCCTTCCTAAAAAGGGATGTACGCACTTGAAATCCATCATAGGATTTTGGCACCTATTAGAGGGGCAAGTCACTCATTGTGTACCACCCAATTAATCCACTAATATATAAAATTCCCCTTTTTTGGTACCCTGCCAGCCAGTGTCAGGGTGTAGAAATATGTAAACTGACCTGGGGTCTAAATAAAGTTTCCAATTTCAAAGTTTTAGGTACAATTTGAGCCTTCTCGATAAAAAAATAAAATGTGCAGGCCTATGTATTCATATGCGGTCAAAACCAGCCAAAAGAAAATTTGAGGACCACATCAGAATTCCAGATTTCAGAGCATAATTCAAACACGAAAACCGTGTACAAACACTCAACATTATTCTTGTAAGTCCCTCCTGAAAAGGTATGTAAGCACTTGAAATCCATCTTTGCCAATAATCTGATGGCAGTGTTTCTTCAGGGAGGCAATTATTGCAGTTCCCGCCATTATAATGCTGCCTGTGAGTTTCATATTCATTATTTTCCTTAAGCTCTTCCTCAGCTGTTGCATAATGGCAGTTTTAGATTTTCCCCGGCCATAGCAAGCCGGGATGTTGACACAGGCTATTAAGAGATCTTTAAACAACGCTCTGAAACGTTTTTTAGCATAACAGAATCTTAGATGTATTATTACAAAGCCATGATCTTATGAGGCAGAGGCACTCAGACCAATAAACCATGATATCGCATTCTATTCTTCAAAGAAATGCATGCATATCTACACATTTACACATTGCCAAAGCTGCCTTCTTCTGATAAACATTCTTACAGTTTTATTCACAACATCTGCCGAATGTGAACTAAAAGTGAAGGCTTCTGTGACATTATAGCTCAGGGTCATATCTGGTCTGGAGTCCTCCATATTCTAACAACATGGCGAAATAATCGGGTTTAAGGACAACCGTTTGTTTTCCATCTTCACTAGAGTGGAACGTAAACGAGATCAGCCTTTCTCATGTCTCAAGCATTACAATACTTAGATGAAAAAAAAAACATGTTGTGGATGAATACTGAGAATTTGACGCAGAATTATAAAGAACTAGCAATACACATTGCTGTATAATGAAGGAACTCTACGTCTTGCCAGAAAATCCGAAAAAAAAGTCTCCGTAGGATCATGCATAAAGTATCTAATAGACATGGTTGAAATCTGGTGTCAAAGAACTTATGGTCTCGCAAATGCCAGTTGTCTGAAAAGATCACGTTTACAAGAGAAAAAAAGCACCATTCAGCACTTAAGGTTGCAGGAGCCTAATTGGTAAAAAAAAATTGGACTATCCGAGTCGATAGTAGCAGAGTATAAAATCTGTCCAAAGGACAGAAATAATCATATAACATGAAACCACACCGTAAAAGTGGTGAAATTCAGTTTTGAATTTGTAAAAAAATAATTGTTGCAGGCAGTGTTTCCCAATGGCTTCAGCGGATTTCATTTGTGCGGACCTGTGATCTGCAAAAGAAGGCCAAATTTTTAACCCCTTTTCATGTAATTTAAAATTGTGAAAAATCTAACCGAAGGNCTTCCTAAAAAGGGATGTACGCACTTGAAATCCATCATAGGATTTTGGCACCTATTAGAGGGGCAAGTCACTCATTGTGTACCACCCAATTAATCCACTAATATATAAAATTCCCTTTTTTGGTACCCTGCCAGCCAGTGTCAGGGTGTAGAAATATGTAAAATAATCTGAGATCTACATAAAGCTTCCAATTTCAAAGTTTCAGGTACAATTTGAACCTTCTAGATAAAAAAATAAAATGTGTAGGCCTATGTATTCATACGCAGTCAAAACCAGCCAAAAGAAAATTTGAGGACCACATCAGAATTCGAGATTTCAGAGCATAATTCGAACACGAAAACCGTGTACAATCACTCAACATTATTCTTGTACGTCTCTCCTGAAAAGGGATGTAAGCACTTGAAATCCATCTTTGCCAACAATCTGATGGCAGTGTTTCTTCAGGGAGGCAATTATTATAAATTCCGCCATAGTAATGCTGCCTCTGAGTTTCATATTCATTCATTTTCCTTAAGCTCTTCCCCAGCTGTTGCATAATGGCAGGTTTAGATTTTCCCCCGGCCATAGCAAGCCGGGATGTTGACACAGGCTATTAAGAGATCTTTAAACAACGCTCTGAAACGTTTTTTAGCATAATAGAATCTTAGATGTATTACAAAGCCATGATCTTATGAAGCAGAGGCACTCAGACCAATAAACCATGATATCGCATTCTATTCTTCAAAGAAATGCAAGCATATCTACACTTTACACATTGCCATAACTGCCTTCTTCTGATAAACATTCTTACAGTTTTATTGACAACATCTGCCGAATGTGAACTAAAAGTGAAGGCTTCTATGACATTATAGCTCAGGGTCATACCTGGTCTGGAGTCCTCCATATTCTAACAACTTGGCGAAATAATCGGGTTTAAGGACAACCGTTTGTTTTCCATCTTCATTAGAGTGGAACGTAAACGAGATCAGCCTTTCTCATGTCTCAAGCATTACAATACTTAGGTGTTGTGGATGAATACTGCGAATTTGACGCAGACTTATAAGGAACTAGCAACACACATTGCTGTATAATGAAGGAACTTTACGTCTTGCCAGAAAATCCGCAAAAAAAAAAAAAAAGTCTCCATAGGATCATGCATAGAGTATCTAATAGACATGGTTGAAATCTGGTGTCAAAGAACTTATGGTCTCGCAAATGACAGTTGTCTGAAGACCATCACGTTTACAAGAGGAAAAAAGCACCATTCAGCACTTAAGGTTGCAGGAGCCTAATTGGTAAAAAAAAAATTGGACTATCCGAGTCGATAGTAGCAGAGTATAAAATCTGTCCAAAGGACAGAAGTAATCATATAACATGAAACCACACCGTAAAAGTGGTGAAATTCAGTTTTGAATTTGTAAAAAAATAATTGTTGCAGGCAGTGTTTCCCAATGGCTTCAGCGGATTTCATTTGTGCGGACCTGTGATCTGCAAAAGAAGGCCAAATTTTTAACCCTTTTTCATGTAATTTAAAATTGTGAATAATCTAACCGAAGGATCCCCACCGTAAACAGTATATAATTTGAGCACAGTGATGGCACCAGACCTGCAGACTAGTCTTGGCCATCTCGGAAAATTCCTGTGGTAAGAGAAGAAATTTTTATTAAATGGCTCAAAGAAGCTTTTACAATTTGGCTCCTGCAACCTCAAGTAGGCATATTTGCATTGTGATAAGCTGCACCTGTATTACAACCTCAAAGAACGTAAAGCGCCTTTGATATTACGATAGAGCATATTCAAACACGTTCCACAAGAAACACGTTACAACAGTGCGTTTTAGAGGTGTAACAATAAATATAAGACCCGAATGAGCACAGGTATTGACATGCTGTACAAATAAACAGCATCCAGTTACAGACTCAGAAATTTCCGCAGCTGTGTCCCACAAAACGTTTAGACTACGCACAAAGCGAATGCAATGCCTATAATTTACAAAAGAAAAAAAAAAAGCTTGAGCGAGTTTTTCAGACTGAAACTAGGTGGAAAAGGTATTTTACGTTTTCAATCTGAACTGAGCCACAGCAACAGAAACTAATCCCCTGTATTATCAGAGTAAATTTTCCAAGAACCCTGGGAAGATTCTTACCAGCCATTTACTAGATCGTTTTCAGTAGAAAGGAAATCGTGCCTCACACGCTGTGTCATAAAAAAAGGTAAGCAAAATGCATGATGTAAACTTAGCATGCGAAACTCTGGAAAAATCGTGAGGCGATTCTACGTAAATGACACGTCGTTAAGTTGCTGTGTAAATCAGATGCCCGGGAACCGTTTTGGCAAGACAAACAAGACAACCATATTATAATCCCCTCGATGTTTCAAACTACATTACTTACAGACATTGTTGACATGTAGTTACCTCTAACCTATCATACAAACTGCATTTTTGTGCGCATTATTTCAGTTCCAAAAGAATATATTTTCTATCCATATCCATGCCCCCCCCCCTCCAAGAANTCCCGCCAAAGAAAAAAAAATTTCCAAATTATCATCTACAAGGGCTTGCTACGTCCGTTGCTTGCTGCTGAGGGCGTCCCCGACCACTTACTATTCAGCACTAGATCATGATAGATTACATTGTTATGCAGCCTGTGGATACAGTACCGTATGGGCATTGACTTTTTTACTTAGATCGAGTTCATCCACAGACATGTTGCACTAAAAACTGGTATATGTAGCATGTTCAAACAAACAAACAAACAAACAAACAAACAAACAAACAAACAAACAAACAAACAAACAAATCTTATTAGTTGGTTATAACGGAATGTTGTTAGAAAATGATTTCCTCTTTCTTCCTACACCCAATCCCCTAAGACATAATTTTAGAAGATTATTGAAGTGCAAAGAAGTATTTGGGTATTAGGTCTATATTCCTAAGGGAATAAATGATGGATTATGTCATAAAGTGAATCATCTTCCAATAACCACTGACCCCACTTGTTCGCATTTCACGAATAAAAAAATACCTGGTTAAATGAAAAAAATTTCCCCACATTATACTGCCGTTTTATGACAAAAGGACGAAAGCGCCAAAGTAGGTCAAACTGAGTTATTTATAGTTTTGGAATCCCCAGATGATGACGCACATTTCTATCCGGGTCCCATCACAGGATCTCAATAAATAACGACGTTAGGGAACCTTAAAGGACACTAAGCGCTAGTGTTAATTATAAACAATTATAAAGGCGAGTCCTTAAAGTTTGAAAACATTTTTGCAATTTTCTCAAAACTTTCCCGATGTCATAAAATGGCAGTATATCGAATATGAAAAACATGTCTATTAATATATATAAAAACAAAATTTAATTCATAAACAAGTCAAGCTTTAAATATCCCCAATAATCGGACCCCCTTAATGATCACAACTTGATCCATGTCCCAGTGGAGTGTTGCGAGAACGTGATCTAACCATGGAAATATGATCTTTGGCTTGAATTCAGAAAGAAGATTAGCCATTACTGTACCATGATCACGTGATGTCAGCAGGGCGAAAAGGAAATAAACAGGAATGCAGCAAAGCTCCAGAGTCAGGAGAAAATCTTAATATAAGGAGACACGTAAGTATCACGTATAGGAGAATAGATATAACAGATGAAGAGTCTTCAAATCAATTACTCAGGGATAATGTTTTCTACAAAAGCATTACTGCAGTGAAAGTAATTTTTCTTGTCTTTTCTTGTGGGTTACTTAACCCTCTCTAGTGCCCAGCGTATCAGATCTGATACATTTCGTGGAACAAAGAAAAAGCAAACCAAGATCATCCCCCCACCATAATAGTGTGAAGTCGCATGAGCGGGCATTAGCCTGGATGACTTATAAACCGCATTATTATTATTATTATTATTATTATTATTATTATCATTATCATTTTGATGCTTGTTCCAGCATAGTGGATCCAGAAGTGATCCAAAAACTGGAGCTCGGACTTTTTGTGCCATTGTAAATAGGGCCGGGCACTAGAGGGTTAATTCAGGAGTTTTGACTTAAAGAACTGCCAGGGTTTGAGACCGGCACCGGCGGAGAATGAAACAGATGGCAGTTCTACCTTTACGGCCATCAAACACCCGTCAGACAGGAAATGGTCCGTAATGTTGCCCACTGTAGGTTACTTAGTCCGACCTAATTTACTTACGTAACACTCTCCATTTCGATACCGTAGACCAGTAATGAACGCCTTTACACAGGGTTGAAAGCCCCCCTCTATGCGAGCTTCAATATCATTACCGACGTCACGGAAAGGAGGAGCTGACGTCATAAATACCCCCGTGCGGAAAGTAATAAAGGCGCTTAATTAATTAGCGATCGCCGTTTGATCTGCACCTTAAGCTGCATCAGTCATGCTTTCCACCTGGTTAACACCCTCCACAGTGGTGGATCGGCTCGCTCTCGCGTCTCTGAGAATCTCATTAGCCTCCGTGCCCTCGTAAGAGCCATTTTCTCATTATGTTCATGACCTCATTTCCTTTTGCGGCTGGCCATCTTTTTTCAGGGTATTATAAAGAAAGCCCGCCCACAGCCGCACATCATGATACGTGCATAAAATGGAATTGCCACCTCTTAATTCCTTTGAAGTTTAGAAGATACAGGGTGAATTATTCGCACTAGAAGAGAAGAAGCCGTCAAAAAGTTATCACAGTTCTTTGGCTTTATTTAATGTCACAGGGGGAAATGACCCTATTCTGAAACCTGTCGTGACCAGTGTGCCCGTTCCATTATCAATCACTACAACATCTAATTCTACCCAAAGGTGTATAGGGGACGAACAGTGAGCAGCTGAGCACCTTGAACAGATCAACAGAAAATAAATCACAGTGTCATGGGACAAGTGCTCTTCTTCACTGCTAATTTTCTGATCATCTCTAGTGGCCTCTACGTTAAAGTTAGATTCATAATGTGATGAAAACAACAAATGGACACGTCTTGCCTATCAGATAATATGTTATCTACTGAATACGCAAATTTGTAATATTAATACTTTAAATTTAAAAGAAGAAAAGGGGCAAAGATACAGTCCAGTCCTAGTCTTGTCGAGCTCACACGGTCATTAGATGCGATGTATTAGAGGACACGGACACATGAAAGAGGATGCACACTTTTAAGCTTCTGGTACAACGACAGTTCGTTTATGAAATCGAAGGTCTAGGTTAGTGCATAAGTTACACTAGAAACAAACAGAATTAGCATCAAAGATTACCATCAAATGATAAGCATACTGAACTATGTAACCTAGCGCTTACGTGCTCGTTGATATAATTACTACTTAATTTCATACGCAAAGTTTTAATCTGACTCGATTAATGCACACTTTGATCATAAGTTATAATCTACGGAGTTCAGGCACACCAGACACAGTCTTCTGCTGACAGCAAACAAAAAACAGATCAAACACGATAAAGGTGGGCAGAAAAGTGTATTCAAGTTTGAAGCGGTAATAATGACAAATTGGGAATTTCAAGCATGGCTTAAGAGTCCATGGCATATATGTCAACAACAACAACAACAACAACAACAACAACAACAACAACAACAACAACAACGAAATAACAAAGCCTTTTCTCGGTATTATCAGCATACAGGCACAGTTGTCCCACTGGATAGTAGAGTGCTTAGTACCGTAACGTCACGCATTGCATACATTTCTATAATGATTGGTCACTAGACCTATTCAGTCAAAATATGAAAAACAGCCAGTTCATAGTCCTATTCCGAACTTTAACTGCTACTGTGCCTATGCTCCTTGTAAACTGAACAGCCTAAGTTATATCAGTATAATTATGTATTAAGTCTATATCATCTATTGTGTATAGTTTCAACTTTAAGCATCTGTTAACCAAACAGTCATTGACAGGACCTAATGAGTGTCAATACCATATTAAAATGATAAGATTTTAGAATGATAGGTGAGTGGTCAAGTCAACATTTTTTCTTAGTGACTGTAGAGCAGACTTGGCTTCAGACGCATCGACTTTTACCGTCCGCGATGGAAGGCGCGATGCCCCTGCCTGGACGTAACTAAATAACTTTGGGGATAGACGGCGAAAAGTCAGTGCGGCCGAGACTGGTCAAAGATCTATAGTATGGATATGTCCAGTTAAGGTCTTGCACCGACCACAGCGGGCAGTAAAAGTCATCAATGAGTCTAAAACCTGCCTAAGGGTTCTGAGCTTGAGGACAGATCACTAATGTACCTGTAAATGTGATTTCATCTCTGACTACAGAATATGGGCTTTATGAGTCACATACCATGATTATGCAAAATTATCGTAATTCACTGTTAATTGTTCCTATTATGTATGTTGAACTGATATTGTTAACACACTGTATGCTATTTAGTCGGCATCAATCACCTATCATTGTTCAGGGGATAGACTAAATATTGTAACACTATTTTAGCACTGACAAGTGGTTTCCGAAGCTTATCATTACCAGACCTGTAAAATAGACAGAAATCGAAATACGATGGTTTATTCCGTATACCTAAATTAAAATACGTATCCTTCATTGTCAAACCTGCTCTGATGTCCACCTGTACATTGCCAACATCCGCATTGCCTGCTTTAATAATAATAATAATAAATTTATATAGCGCACATATTCAATTGAGAATAGTGCTCTATGGCGCTGCTTAACACACAAAATTTAGACAGTAATTACATCCTTACACATCTATAAACACACCTCACTTTCATACACATTACTTACTCATAACAGGCATTCACACCCAACCGCGCAAGGTTAATAAAAACACCTTCATTACTGCTTCATGTGAATGATCACCGACTACTGAAAATCATATGCCAGTTTTAATAATTCTGTTTTTACTCTCTTTTTTAAAAATCATAATGTTTTCACTTTTCCTTGTCTTAATATTGATGTTATTCCACAGTTTAGGTCCACATACAGAAAAGGCCCTTTCACCTTTATTCCAGGAATGATTCATATAATTATGCTAAACATCTGATCACCATGTCAAGACCACATGTCTTATGCGACTTTGATTATCCTTTCTAATGGCCATATACAACGAAAAGAAAAACACTGTCTTAGGCGATTGGTCGGTTGGTTAATTTGAAAATTATTAAGATTTAACAGATGTATTTTCTTGTAGGCCAAAGGCCGATGAACAAAATCTCAGTACAATTTATGACATAATAACAATAAGTACATTTGCAAATATTTATCATAACACTTCTTCACTTTTAACAGGCAAACAGACAGACTAGCAGACAGACAGACTATTCAAGGCTTTAGCTAGATTGAATATACGATTTGTTTTTTCATATACATCTCATACTACGCCAGCAGCAAGCCTGTGACCAAGGCACAATTAACTTAGAGGCAAACGTTCTCTTTACATGTTTGACTAGTATCAGTCTGCTCAGGAAAATCATCTGTCCAGTGCGAGACGCACGTTCAGAATGAAAGAACGGTGGTACCCATTGTAAACAATTTACTATACCTATCCGTTCACTTTGTTTACAGACTGGCCATCACTGGTAACTCACGTTAGTGACAACTAGAAATACAAAAATACAAATATCATCATAGCATAGTAGGTCAGTTAGTCAAAAAAGCAATATTTTGCAGTGACTGTAAGATAGTGAACGCATATTTTTTTTTCAAGTGTATAATGCGACCGTATTCAGTGGTCACAAAACAGTAAAACAACTTCATGTTGCCATGTTAATCCATATAACGGACAACAGATTTTCCCCCGACCATAGTAAGCCCGGATGTTGACACAGGGCATTAAAAGATGTAGACAATGCTCTGAAACGGATCTTTTTTTTTCGCTTAACTGCAACCTGGCGGAAGATGGGGAAAGTTGCAAATTTTGTCGCTAATATCCAGATACTTCGATACGCTCACATTACAACTATTTTCTGGCATCTGAAAAAAAACAACTACTGTCATTGAGCGGAAGTTCCAATTATATGGACTGCAGTTAAGCGAAGCTGATTGTGTGCAACGGGGCGAGTGGGAATGTATTATGTAACCCTAGGGAGGCGATGAAAATAGGTCCACGAAGACCGGAATTTGGCAAAAGGAGGTGAATAAATCAGAGATAGAATGTTTAGGATGGATGATAGACACACGGAAAGAAAGTGTAAACAAGATTGGACTGATTATTAAACGGTAAGAATTGCCGCAGACAGGAGATCAACCAGACACTAACACATGTGAAGTCAGACTACCGTTCATGTGCTGCCAGCGTTTAGAGAGGACTGGATTTTAGTATGGTCAGGCCACAGACGGCAGCCAGACTGCAGTAACTGTGCGTGCAGACTATGAGGCGACCGGACACTGTGGCAACCATTCTACGGCAACCGGGTGACCAGACCACGAAGCAACTAGACTCTAGGTATGAAGATGCCAACAGCACCTGGCATAAAAATATGCAATTTTAAATAGTCCTTATAAAATAAGAAAACTGGACATAGGGAGGGGGTGAGGGGTTGGATTTGAATTTCAAAGGCTTAGACAGGTGCAAATACATTTGTAGAATCTGAATAGGTGAATCTTATACACTTGAGTATAAAATTTGTGGTTGTTGCTAAGTGGGTAAGGTTATCCTGTATACTGAATGAAAAGACCTAAATATATTAGGTAGTCTGCTTCACTGCATGAGTTCTCAAAATCTAATTGGTTTAGGGGCATTTTTCTTTGTGTCAGAATTTGGAGGAAGAGCTAAACAACATGTTTAGCAAGTTTTTTTGCATAGGACCCTTGATAAGTTAATGAGAGGTGTAAAACCTTATATAGCCAACAGTGGAAAAAACATTGGCATCTTCATACCTCTAGTGCAACCCTGACTATGATAACTATATGATCAGACTAAAGTGCTACCCTGCCTTTGATAACAATATGATCAGACAAACGGGCGACACTGACTTTTTTAACAATATGATCAGACAATAGGGCGACACTGACTTTTTTAACTATATGATCAGACCATAAGGCGACCCTGATTTTGATAACCATATGATCTGACCCTAGGCCGACCGAATTCTAATGCGACCAACGTAAAGTAACTGTGCTACCAGACAACGCTGGACAGGATGCTAAATTGACAAGTTGTCAGAAGATAAAAAATAAGATAAAGATATATAAACCATTAATTATCCTGAAGGGAATTTGTTTTACAACTTCATACAATATTACACATTTCATTCGTGATAATACATCATATACAACAGTCCACTTAATACATAATACTAAACATATTTGTTAAATATGATTTTGACCGCCCATATACCATCAAGCACGGTCTAGGCATAGTTAATAAACTTGTTACGACTACATTATCACAAAGCTCATCATAACTCAGTCATTGTTGGTCGCCGTCGAGCAGCGCTCTTGTCTCCCCTGGCCGGAATGCCAGGTAATCATTCACACCTGAGTCGAGTGGGACAAACAGGATTAACACATCTTTCCCAAGGACACAACAATAAAATCTGCCCGGCCCGATAATCTAACCCCAAAACTCAAGATCCTCCAGTCCTCAGTTTATGAGAACCATTCACTAGCCCGCATGACCATGTTGCCTCCCACGGGCTCTAGTGCAACCAGAAACCATGCAGCCAGACTATAGCACGATCCGACACTACTGCCAACAGACCACAGTAACAGGGATGACCAGGCAGTAGTGTCACGAGACCCGAGTGTGACGAGACTACATGGCGGCCCCAAAAAACACTAGTGTGAGCAACCAAAATGCAACCGTGGCATAGTGTGAAGAGATTTCGTCGCCTTCCACACGAAAGGGCCTATCCCTGTTTTTCACGTTTTTAAGGAGAGCGATTTGCGTCTGATTCGATCATATTGATCCTTAGCTTAAGCCCTTAGGAATTTTATGCTATATCTTCGTTACTATTTGCGCTAGGGATACGCCGTTTCGTGTGAACATAGTTCTGAGATAGCACTACGTCCTGGTGGTGTTAATTCAAAACCGTCAAAAATCGGGATACGCCCTTTCGTGTGGAAGGCGACGATTTGATTGCCTCTAGTGCACTGTACATTACTGTACAACTAGACATCAAGAACACCCAACCATTTATTTAAAAAAAAAAGACTGGAGTTGAACTTACTGGTAAGGGTGCTCTATTTATCACATCATTTGCTTTCTCCCTCTCAGGGGCCCAGTGACCTTAGCTGTGGCCTGTTCAAGAACATTTGTCACTTCCCTGTCCAGTTTAGGTTAAATTAAAGCAGCATTATTTTGGGTCATCTTTGAAAAGATAGTTAGTTGCCAATGAGCTAAGCCCCTGTTCTCTTGAAACAGTCTAAGGCCCCAACTGGCTTTTTATGGGTGCCACAAGGAGCCAACGACTCGTGGTAGAAAAAGTACTTAGAAATGGCTTTTTATGGGTGTAGGTCAAACGAAGAGACAGCAAAATACTTTACTTGTCATGGGGTATTAAAAGTAACGTATTTTTGTAGATTAGATGCTTATCTCCATTAGCGGTGAGTGGAAACAACTAACGAAAATTAGGACTGGAGTGACGGCATTCAACAGTTGACACTCGACCGTTATTACATAGTAATAAATATACCAAAAAGGTTTGGGTGTGTGTAACCATCAGAACGACTAGACAGCCATGTTATCATGTTTAATATACCGGAACGGTAAGTCACACCCTTCGGTGCATAATGTGAAAATAATAACCCGGGGAAAGAGTGGACTATTTTGAGGACATCTTGTGTAACAAACCTAAATTATTATGATCGACGAATCTTTTCAACCAGAAAATCATTGTTGGCATGGCCGACTACCATGTTTTGGGTATTGAGATCTTTATGCGGGCCTTTATAGGGCCGTGAGATGTGGAAAACGAACCATCTGTTTCCCGTACACTTCATTTACCATAAAACCTTTGGTAATGAAATTTATTAATATTAATGACTCGTGATTATTCATTGCATGAAATTGAGATCCCTCTCACCCCACTGCAGTAAAGCCAGTTGCGAGGGCGTCTGACGCTATGAAAACAGTAGAGTCTCTCTGATCGACTCATAAATTGAGTCGTAAACTTTTCCATACTCTCTCTCACTCTCTCTCTCTCTTTCTCTCTCTGTCACTCACGCACTCACACACACACACACACACACACACACACACACACACACACACACACACACACACANACACACACACACACACATACATACATATATATATATATATATATACACACACACATACATGCATACATACTTACATTCATACATACATACAAACATACATACATACATACATACATACATACATACATACATACATACATACAAACATACATGCATACACTTATCAAATGTGTCATATATGCTGATGTGGTGACCAAAACGTAAAACCTACCAGGAAGAGAAAGAAGACACATGCTCTCGGATATAATAATGATAATAATAATAATAATGCGGTTTTTAAGGCTGATGCCCACTCACGCGACGTCACACTATTATTACTTTGGCAGGCCAGATCACTCTAGGACTTCCTCAACTCGCTGGGGAGTGTACACTGCCGCTGCCATTTACAAGCGCTGATTATTAGCATTCTGGACAATATCTTTCACCGCCTGTAGCAAGGTACCCATTTTACTGATGGATGGACTGAGGAAATGTGAATTAATTGCTTTCCCAAGGCACCTACAACACGACCGTGGTCGGGAATCGAACACACGACCTTACGATATTGGGTCAAACGCCGCAGCTGCCTCATAAACGGGAGATATAGTTCTATAGTCAGCCTGGTTGGATAACACTGTCGTTTTACAGATAAAGATCTATTGCACCAGAAGTACAATTTTGCAAGAGACGCAAACACAGGTGCAAACACACACATACATACATGCACACACGTATACACACACATACACACACACACATACACGCACATATACACATACACACACATACAGACACAGACACAGACACACACACACACACACACACACACACACACACACACACACACAGACACACACACAGACACATACACACACACACACACAAACACAACACCGAAAAGAAAAAACCCAAAAGAACAACACAATTCTGTGTTGCCCTTCTCGTGGCGCAGGGCTGTTCGGGTCCAGCGATGCTGGCATGTGAGGCTATTATTATCTGGCATGTGTGGCTATTATTATCTGGCATGTGTGGCTATTATTATCTGTTATTATCTGGCATGTGTGGCTATTATTATCTGGCATGTGTGGCTATTATTATGGATAATGACCGTCGAACAAGTCATGTTGTCTGCCGGCCGGCCAGGTGACACTGGGGTGCAATATTCTTCCTCTGCACTCAGAGGTCAACAAGGAGATGTGTATATTATATATTCTATCGCAGCACTGAAAGGAAGCGAGCGGAAGGAAGGTAGAATAAATTCTACCACCCATCAACAGGGAATTGTGCATTCGGGCAGTATTTTGGAAAATTAAGAAAAACTACTAGAACATAGGCCAGATAGAAAGATTCAGAACATCAAGTTCTCCCAAAAGTGTAGAAAGGTTAATTTGACCTACTTTGGCATAACATACTGTTCTTTTCCGTCAAACCACAGCACTGTGAATTACAGAAGGTCTCAAATAGGTCATATTGGTTTTACTTTGCCTTTGTTATACCAAGCTAGACGACCCATTACATTTCTGTTAAAACCTCGTAAGACTCATTTTTCTCCATATTTTTTTCTCCAGCGTAGTTCCATTGTTTTAACACAATGGTAAAGTGACCTTTGCGTTGCCTATTCAGCTTCTTTATTGTGGAGCATCGTTACCAAATAGTTACACTGTTGGACTCAGGGTTCGATTTCCACTATATTGTAGGTGCCTTAGAAAAACATTAAAACTTCATTTACATTCTCGCAGTCTACACGCCTGTAAAATAAGTACCTGGCTACAGGCAGTGAAAAATACTGTCAGACTGCTGGTAATCAGCACTTGTAAATGAAAAAGACCACTGTATGCCTCCCGGGGAGCTAAGAAAGTCCTTGAGTGATCTGGCCTGACGGGATCATAATATAGTGAAGTCGCTAGAGCGGGCATCGGCCTGGATGTGAACCCTATTAACCTCATTTTTATAGTCATTGTGCTGCAGTCAAGAGCGCGTGATATATCATATAGTAGAAGATGTACAATCTCTACGTAGTTCAACCCTGAGGCTTATCCTTAAATCATGACCTGGGTTTGGTCAGTCAGCCCGAATCCAGGTCATTGCTAGACTAGCACGTGCCGCACCAGATGCCCTTTGGTGCTTAACTCCCCCTACTGCACAGGGAAGATCTCTTCAGAGATAGACTAACCTTCAGTTATTTCCCTTGTTTGAGTAAGGCTAAGAGTTATGGCACTTTTTACTAGACTTAAATCAGCTAGAGGGGATTTCTGATCCAGTTTCTTCATTTGTTCAGTATAATCACAATAATGTACAAAATGAGCCGTTTTTTTGTATTTTAGCAACAAAATCTGTGCCAAGATGTAGACTAAGGAAGATGCACCAGCAAGGACACCCAAACTGAAAGTTGTAGGTACAATTTGAGAGAGATTTCTAAAACGAATGCTTTTCATGTTGCATCAAAATACTGTATCTAGATATCATTATCGGTGTAAATTTGTCTTCCATTTTTGTCCACCATTCTTGTTCATCGCCAGTTCGTTTCTTGTTACTTATTGTTCATTCATCACTAAAGCTGACATCGAGTACAGTAAAATGTTTTAAGATTATCGTATAGAAATGGTATCGAAATTCTGGAGCTAGACTTTTAATACAGACACCAGTGGCCGAATGTATAATCCATACGTTACTTAACGTACTGCGTTAACTACTGTGAACACTACTAATGTTTAGGGAGTTTCCCGTGGTTACCGCGATACGTTAACTAACGTAAGGATTACGCATGCGACCATAGAAGGGCAGAGTATCGAAATTGTTGATACTCAGAAGGATTCGGCCCGTGACCGGTCTTGTTCCAAGGATAACATAGACAGTAACATATTGTTAACAAGAAGACGCCATGTTCTGGATAAGATCATGGTCCAGTATAATTATCGTTAATTTGTCAACTCCACTGACGCTCACTTCCGGTTTAAAGCAAACAGTTGTGTGACTGCGGCATCAAATCTCCGCTTCCTAAAGTGAATTTTGCATCAGCTTATAAAGGCCGACATAATACAGTATATTGTATATAAACAGAATATATATTCTCGTTTATACAAAATTATATTATCGGTTATACAGAACTATATTCTCGTTTATACAGAATTACATTCTCGTTTATACAGATTGTATATATTATAAATTCTTTTTATACTTAATGTATATATTCTCTTGTTCGCCCACATACCACAGTAAGCTGTTGTGGTCTGGGTTTCAGATAAATAACTCTTAAACTTGTTACACTTGCTATAACAGACAACATTCCTCTGACAATGGCAAATTGGAAAGCGGAGATAATGATCTCTGGAATTATGGCATGCAATGCCCGTATACACCTACATGTATAATTACTGAGAGTAAGCCATGAAGAAAATATCTACTAAATTGAATATTAGCCACCTGTTAAATTTCCCAAAGGCATCACACATAATTTCTCCATTCGTTATTTAGCTTCAGAATATAATTGAAACGAACTCTTATTGCCCCAGCCCACATGATGGGAACATGAAGACCATTTTTACAAATCTCCTTTTGTGGGAATACAGCAGGACATTTCGAACGTCTGGTTTGACATAGATAAACCCCAAACCAAATTAAATTGGCTTATACAAGATAAACTTTGTTTTTGTTTATTATCATGTGAAAAAGATCTCGCGCATGTCAAATGGATTTGCAAATGTAAAAGAACTTAGACGTGAAATTAGATAGCATGAGAATAACTTGAGGTGATCCCTCTTACAAAAAAAAAGGGAACCAAACTATTCTTGTGGTAATTAAAATGGACACTGAAGTTTGCGCAGCTGAGGCAGGGGCGTCGCTATATGAAGGATGCAAATTAGATCTGGATCTATGGACTGTCAAGACTTTGGCTGTAATGAAGAAGATGGCAGAGGAACAAAAAAGGCGGAAGAGGAGGAGAACGAGAGGGAGGAGGAGGAGCTGAAAGAGGAGGGAGAGAAAAAGAGAGGGAATGAGAGGGAAAGAGTGAAAACGAGAAGTGGCAGAGTTACCGCCCCCAGTCCGCCACCGCCAACACCACCAGCAACAGCCATGTACAGCAACGAGAACAATCAAGGAAACAAACAAGAGCAAATGAAATACACACTCTAAACAAGAGAGAATCGTAATGCGTACCTCTAAGGAAGAGAGCAAGAAAGAGAAAGAGAGAGAAAGAGAGAGAGAGAGAGAGAGAGAGAGAGAGAGAGAGAGAAAGAGAGAGGGAGCGCTCAAAAGTAATCCAGGTGAAAGAGATTACAATACCGTAGTACAAGACTAGATTTATGAGCATTAAATTTTTTAACAACTTAGTCTGATCGCATTAGGGAAAAAGAAAAAAAAACAACAACATAGACTACATCCATCATCTGGCATCCCTAACCACTAAATCCTTCCATGCACACACACATAAATGATAAAGCAGGTATATCGTAATTCTTTATTTCCATTCGAATACATATCAGAATGTACTGATGCAATATGTTACCATATGGAATCATAGGCACAATAGGTATGAATGATGAGTTGGATGACTGAAATGTGAGAAGACTGCATGCATGAGTCGATGGTACAAAGGTGCTGATGGTAATGACAATAATGAAGAAGAATCATAATGATGATGCTGATGGTGACGTTCAAATAAACTTTGATTGTTCACATAGCTTGCGCAACAAAATGATTCCCACATCGTTCTTCCCACACCTAATGAGACCCTAGTAAAGCGTTGAAGCCGCAAAACTTTATCAAGAACTTGCTTACTGATTTTCTGATATTTAATATAATCTATGATAATAGAATCGATACATATACACTCCAAAAACCTGCTTTCCGATTGACTGACATTTAATATAATATATGATAATAGCTACATACACACAAACAAACAAACAAACAAACACACAAATATGCAAACACACAAACAAGCTTACTCAGGCCCTTGACGGTCACATCTGAATGTCGTCGCCAATAATCCATTGCCCATGGACCGTGGAATCCCCTCCACTAATCACAAACACGCCCTTCTCGGGTCACGCTAAGCTTCAGAAAAAACCACTTGCCTTGCTTATAACAACAAAGAGGGCGACTGGCCAGCGGCGCCATTAACGCCAAATGTGTGTCATCAAGCCACAGAGAAATGACCCGTAGGCGCGCAGAAAAATGAGGGAATAGCCAGTTGTACAGTTAATGGCCACTTCCGTTTCTCACTTCGTTGTTATAGCATCAGATCCATTGATGCACTAGTGCTCGGTTGGTTTTTTTTTTTTCGAGGAATGTAATGGTGGAGATGTACCACCTACCTCGGCAATCTTTCCCACTTGGACCCCTTAAATTTCGATGTATGTAGGTGCGTATGTGTGTGCGTGTGTGTGTGTGTGTGTGTGTGTGTCTGAGTGTGCAAAGGGGGGACCTGTGGGTTGAGGTGATGATCACTGGGTCAGAAAATCGTGTTATCGTTTTCTGCCATGATTATGTTATCAGCTAGATGCCTCAAAAACGCGTTTCGTTCAAATTTTCCTCAGTCCAACCACCTGTTAAGTGGATACCTTGCCATAGGCAGTAAAAGCTAGTGTCGAAGCAATTATAGCCTGTAATAATGTTCACCCCCAACCTTTCCAAAACAAGGTGAGGATCCATCAAAAGAAGAGTAATCAGAGGTAAAGAGACAAAAATCGAAGGTTAGGAGCAATCCACTTGAGTAGGCAAGAGGGAACATACCCTCTAAAATCGAAGGTTAGGAGCAAACCACTTGAGTAGGCAAGAGGGAACATACCCCCTAAAATCGAAGGTTAGGAGCAAACCACTTGAGTAGGCAAGAGGGAACATACCCTCTAAAGTCTCCGAATAGGATCTAGATCTTTACCTTCGGACAAAGGAAGCTAAACCTACGCTGTGCAGCAAGGTTTGCAGCAAGGCTCGTTCTAGTAAGACGCTTTGGCAAAAAATACTAAACTTCATAATAAACATAATATTTATCTTTGTTAAATTTGTGTGAGCTACCACACAAGAGCTAAGATTTCCACAGATTTCTGAAAACCATCAACAGTAACAACAATAACAGTGGTTATTTTAGCTCACGTACAATGTACAATACATAAGAACATGACGTACTGAACGATACCATGCTACTTTCCGGAGAAAAATAAACATCAAATACCATCCATTCAGAACAAACTGCTCAAATAAATCTAAGAGGCACACTCAGGTAAACATTCAGGGCTTAAGAATTTATCAAACGTTTAATAAGAATAACATTTTCCTCCTAAGTACATGGGCAATTAAGATCTCCAAAACTGTAATTTGTCTGGCATAACTTTAGGCTATATTTTTATTATCTTAAAAAGAATCTTCCATTCATTTTCCGAATCCCTAGGTTTCTTTCTTCCTATATCTCGATTTCATTTTTTTCTGTCGCTCTCTCTCTCTCTCTCCCCTCTCTCTATGTCGCCGATCCATTAACACACGTTAAAAATAGAGAGAAGAAGAAGAAAGGTAAACAGGCAAAAGTATGTGCGATGGAGCCCCACGCAGAAACAACTGTTATGAATTAATTAGTTATTCTACACTGAATGTTCCGAATGGCTTCCGGTACGAGGGGAAGCCGTCGGGAACCGGACGTGCGGTTAAGCAATTTATATTTGACTGGTGAGTACTAAATGGGTCATTGAATGATTTGGAGGAAACTGCCAAACTGGCTTTTAAGGGTAGTGAGAAACAGTGCTATAGATATTTCACATGATTAAAGCAAACTGGGTAGTGTGAAACAGTGCTATAGATATTTCACATGATTAAAGCAAACTGGGTAGTGTGAAAAAGCGCTATAGATATTTCACATGATTAAAGCAAACTGGGTAGTGTGAAACAGTGCTATAGATATTTCACATGATTAAAGCAAACTGGGTAATGTGAAAAAGTGCAATAGATATTTCACATGACTAAAGCAAACTGGGTAGTGTGAAAAAGTGCTACAGATATTTCACATTATTAAAGCAAACTGCATATTTTAGCTTTAAATTTTGTCTGTGCTTGACGATATGATAAGAAGCGTATTCTGGGGTGTCTGTTCACTCATCATTAAAAACCAGTTACATACCACAGCAGACTCCGTGAATAGTAATTGGGATAATGGCAAATATCAGTTAATCGCAATATTTATCACATAACAAAGTGTTATATTTGCATATCAAAGTCACTGCATAATCGCAACCCCGTTTAATTTCAACTTTTCCCATGTTACAGGAGTTGCAATGATGCGGGGTTAACTGTATGTGCCCTCTATTCCCTCTCTCCAAACACACCTCCGCTGTGATTCTCTGTTTTGTAATCTGGTATGACAAAACGATTCCGGAATAACTTGTTTGACTCGTAGGCTTGGAGTCGGCCTCTGATGATCAGTCTGTTCCATTTCCTTCTTTCTTTCTTTCTTTCTTTCTTTCTTTCCTTCTTTCTTTCTTTCTTTCTTTCTTTCTCTTTCTTTCTTTCTTTCTTTCTTTCTTTCTTTCTTTCTTTCTTTCTTTTCCACAAAACATCGACGAACCCAAAATTCGACCGATCTACTTTGGTACTAGACCGAGGCTTCAAGCCAGCCAGTTCCAATGGTAAGACATGTCGGACTCTAACAATACGGAAATGAAATCCTCCAAACAGGGCCACCTTGCCCTACAGAACGGTAAATAAAGCCAAATGAGAAGAAGAAAGAAACGAAAAATATGCCACACCTATTACCACTGCCTGGCTTCCGATTAAGGATTCCAAAGTGAATGGTGCAGCGTGCCCCACATCGCATGTGAGAATCGTTCTCGCCGAAAAAATATTGTTAAAGTTGTGCCAACCGATCGTTATGGCCGGAAGACAAGCCCCGCCTATTAATGGTCGTAGACACTACATCAGGGATCCCTGGATCCGAAATGAAATCTTAACAGTCTGGGTAAATCGGCGTCTGTTCTCGAGCGGGATGTGAACAATGTCCAAATGTTGCTAATTGAGAACAAGGTATGAGAACGAAGTCGTAAAAAGATTTGGGAGAGAGGGGTTTTAGACGGGTGTGTGTGTGTGGGTTTNNNNGGGGGGGGGGGGGACAGAGCATTGCACTGTGGCAGTCTTGGATGGCGTTGTTGTGATGTATAGACGATAATACATTTGTTTTATTATGGTATTATCATAACTAAAATTTATGGAATTTGTGGCGTGGGGAAGGAAGTAGAATTGTAACTATCAGATTGTTTTTCCCCTTCCTCCGCAAAACCATATAATATTTTTAAGGACCATCTTCTTTCCTCTCCTCTTTAACCCGTTTTTCTTCACCTTTCCTTACACGCTCTCTCTCTCCACTGCAAGGACCTCAGTAGTGCTAGTTACGACTTTGGGAAAGGAGGAGATGGATAGATGCTTGTAATTCGTCTATGTGTATGGCCCAAATGTATTTTGGGGTGTGGGTGAAAGGGGATGGGCATCCTTAGATTAATTCTTAAAGTCTTGTAAACAACTTAAAAAAGACGTGGGTTAATGCTGAATATCCAGTGCACGCACGACTTGACACAAATGGGCAGAGACACCCAGGACAAACATCATTCGTCATCCTGGGATACTTTATGTGTGACATAATCCTTCCAACTGGTGAACTTGAAAGAAATATAGACAACACAGAGTTGACACGCGAATTATAGCAATATGATCCTCTCTAATGCTCAGCCTGGAAACTTGGGGGATTTCAAACTGTATGCTCGGGTAAATGTCTTGAGAATGCATGCTGGATTGACAAGAAATCTTACGGTCTTATGAAAATTCCCACCTCCTCCCCCTCTTGTTTCTTCAGACTTTCCCCCTTTTCCTCCCCTTCCTCTTCACACACACACACACACACACACACACACACACACACACACACACACACACACACACCGGAACTCAGTTAATTCGCCGTGCTTGAATCGATCATTTCTTATTACCATTACTTCAAGTAGATTCCTTACAGACCCCACCACTCCTCCCCTTTCCCAGCTTCCAGGTTCTCTTGGAATTCCATTGTTCCCAAGAAAATTTCCGGTGATTGTTCCGCGTGTGGCCTTGCTCAGCTAGAAATCATTGTCTCCGAAATATGAAGTAATTTCATATTGCCGGTGCCCCGGAAAAGACGTGAAAAATAAAAGCTCCAATCCTGTATTTCTCAATTCTTGAAGTTAATGACTGTTATAAGTATTACTTTTATGTTACCAAACTCAAAAAAAAAAAAAAATTTACAAGAAGTACGGAAAAAAAAAAGCCAAAAGAAGAAATGCACTCCCGCGTCCTCCCCCNCCCCCCAATCTCCGAGCCCTTTCCACTCCCTCCAACCTCCCGGGATCGAGAATGGAAGTGGAGGTCCGCTGGATCACTCAGCTTTTTGTTGGTACAATTTCATTGCGCCTGCCAATATCATAATATCATGATGCTTCCTGCCGCCATAATACACAATAACAGGTCAGGTAACTTAGTACAGACTCATCCATCCATCCATCCATCCATCCATCCATCCATCCATCCATCCAGCCATCCATCCATCCATCCATCCATCCATCCAACCAACCAGCCAGCCAGCCAGATAGACAGCCAGCCAGCCAGCTAGCCAGACAGACAGCCAGCCAACCAGCCAGCCAGCCAGCCAGCCAGCCAGCGAGCCAACCAGCCAGCCAGCCAGACAGACAGACAGACAGACAGACAGACACTCGCGGCGAGACGGCATGATGCGAAAAATATCCAGATTACGTAGCCAATCCAGACTGCTCGGCGACTTTTGGGGCATTAGTGTAGTTGAAATCAATTTAAGACTGCTCTGTGTGTCATATTATCAAGAACGAATTCCAACAAAGGGGTCTTCAGTCGTTTCTGTTTGTTCGGGGTGTAGTTACATTATAACTAATGCAAACAAAAAATAATCGATGAAAATCTGATTTTTAAGGAGCATTCAAAATGGCGTGTATTCCAGAATGGCAGGCCAACAGCATTGACAACTTACTGTTTAATGGGGGGTGGACAAATTTATCGTGGGTCCTTATGGGTCCCTACACTGGGTCCATGTGTGGTGGGGGAGGGGACAGATACATTGGTAACAGTGTACGTCATATCACTTTTTAAACCATAGTCAAATATCAAATTTCAAAACATAACCCACCCCAGCTATCGTCTACTTTTTTCGCCATGTAGATGACTGTCAAATGTTGTGTACAAGCAGAATCCACATGTTGTAGCACGTTGGAACCCGTACTGTTTTTGTAGCTCCCAATCTACATTTCTCAAAAACTTTACATCACTTTAGCCTAAGCCAGACATCTGGTGCCACAACCCAGTGGCAACATATAAAAAGAAAAAAAAATACATTTCAGGAGACTTACCACTCGTAGGTATGATGTTTCCCTACCGTAGGGTAAAATGGCGTTTCGTAGAGGGTGGAGGGTTGGGGGGAGAGAAGATCTTTTCCTCTTTTTGTTTGTAAAATTATAGGATTTTTTAACGCACTAAATATGCTTTAACATGGTGCGTAAGGAAATGTAGGGTAAAATTCACTCTTGATGTAGGGTGAAAATCATAGGACCAGAGTAGCATCACACGGTAAATTGCCGATCTGAGAAAGCCTTGTCTGAGACGCCATAAACGCGTCTCTGTTTCTATGGGAGTTACGGTCATTAATAGAATGATGTAGCCAGTAGCCCGCAATATTAAAGATAACTTCACAATATATACAGATAACAATACTTTGAAGTGTCAAAATTTGAAAATAAAAATCTCAAATTTGTTGTGTGGAGTTTTCTTTCATATGGATTCTACGTACGTAGTTCATAGAACTGTAGGAAAGTACATTGGAGCATGAGGAAAGGAAGAAGAAAAGGAGAAGGAAAATGCCATACCATTCTATCCCCCCCACCCCTCCTCCTCCTCGCTACCTCACCCAACTCTAATCCAGCGAAAACTGTGTTTTTCAGAAGTGCCACTTGCTTGAGAAACGAGAACTGATAGCTCACGTCATCCAAAAATTGACAGACACGGCGAGAAAACAGCAAACATCGACAAGCCCGAAGAGTTTTTGAGAGAAGCAAAACAAAACCGTATGGGGCAAAAAACAGAACAAATTCAAGAAAACGGAAGGAAATCTTGAATAGCACGTGAACCCGATGCTCCCCGTGAGTTGTACTGAAAAACTGTCCAGTCCCACACGTTCGTGCCTGAAGAGGACAAAACGCGTAATACGGTTTGGACGATCGAATTACCTCCCTTTTCAAGGGAGACAACCACTTTATAATATAAACTTCATTGTCTTGGAAGGAGGGAGAAAAGCCACTTATTACGAAAACCAAAATGTCAACTGCAAGTTGGCTTTGTCCTAGATGCGTGCATTTTTGGCAAAGCTTCAATCTGCACACACGTGGGGAAAGTGGAAGTTAATATAATAATGTTTGGGGTCTATGGATCCCTGCCGGCAGAAGGGATGGTGTACTTTGAAGGGCTGTTCCATGAAATATGGCAGTGTCAGTTTCTTGAAAATGGCCGAGATTGGAAGATTCTTGAACCTGAAATCGCCGAACTCCAGATTCGTCGAGCACGAATTTCGAATCCGAATCCAGAATTTCGAATCCGGTCACGGGAACGGCCGATAAAGTGCGAAATATTCCGCTCCCAAATCGAATGTGTACGAACACGAACTTCAAGTCCGGAAAATCGACGGTTTGGAATCTCCATCACTAGAATTCCAATGGTGGTTCAATAATTCGGCTAACCACGAAACTTAGGTTCAAACATGCTTATCCCTTGGGGAAATAATTTTGAAATTAACGACTATCAGCATTTAAAATAAATGGCAATGAAGGGAGCTTGTCGTGATTTAACAAAAAGAGCTCCTTCCCTGATTCCAGAGACAGGTGGAGGGTTATTAAAAAAAAATTCGTTAGGCCACGAGACAAAACAACATTACTTTGGTGCAAGTAACAATCTCATTCATAAAATAAAGGAGAACAAAGAAAAAAGGAAAATGAGAAAGCATGACACATCGCTCACCAGGCGTAAACATCTCGCTCTGTATTAACACTGCTCTAATTAAGTGTGCAGAACAAGAAAACGACAATTTCCGAGACTCAGCGAAAAGTGGAGTACATTTCGTTTAATGAACAGTCGCATTTTAAAAGAAAACTAACAATTAAATTGAATATAGAAATACAGGGGTGGGGGAACTTCTTTCATTTTCATGTTGTTCTTTGGTGTTCGATTATTGACCAATTTAAACGATCAATCCAGTCTGGGTCGCATGACTGTGCGCTGGCAATCACCACTGGTACCATCCAGATTGTTTCGGAGGCCAAAATGAACAACAAAAAAAACCCCAAAACAACAAAACAAAGAAGATGTTAATGAACTGCTAAAAGCAGTTCCATGAAATTTGAAGCTCAGGCCAAAACATCACTTAAAAAACCTCCAAACCTTCGTGAATATATTGAGGAAAACCCTTGTTCACCCACATTAGTGGGACTATGATCTATTGAACTGTGTGACAAACAAAATCATCACTTGTCATTAGTCCATGTATTACATTAGTGTTGAATGAAGTGTAGACTAGAATAGAAATGTATCTATAATCTTGTATCACCTCCGGGTGTTGGCCAATGAGATCCAATGTCAAAGTCGCTCTTGGGTTTCCAGCCACAATCTGGACTGTCCCAGTAAACTATTTCTACTTTTAGAAACGTTATCGGGATCATACAGGAGATACACCATTAAGTATGATCTCTTTGCTACATATGACGGACTTATACTTTCTTATCCTTTGTAACAAAAAGCGGAGGTAGCATTCCCCTGTCATATCTAACGTACTCGTGCGTGGTATTTCCTATATCAGTCACTATTCATACGTACAGGTTAGTGATCTTATGATAATATTGTTGATATTAGCACCTGAAAAACATGGCAGAGCTTAAGGAACATGTTCCATGGAATTATCCTGGTGGAAATTCTTCGTGAGTTTCTGCCCTTTTCAAGTTACGTGGAAACTCAGGACAATGAGTGGATGTTTTGGCTGAGGGAATGCCCAGGAAAATGTGCTACAGAATAACAAGAAGCGGGCTCGGAAAGCGCGACAAACTATTAGATTAGGAAATTAGCTGACGCCGTGAATCGTAGAAAAGAGGATGACGAGTGCAAAGGAAGAGGAAGATGACTTTACAACATCGACAACACAAGCAACAGGAGCAGGAACAGGAGTTGGAAATAAAGACAGCACACTCGATTGACACAACACAGCCACAACAACAAAATCAAGCGATACCAACAATAGAATAACAGACTACCACCGCCACCAAAGCCCACCACCACCATCATCACCACCACCATCATCATCACCATCACCATCACCACCACCATCATCATCACCACCACCACCACCACCCCACCACCTTTGTCGCCCACATAGTGAGCAACCTCAGCAACCTCAGCAAGACCTCATTTGTCACCAGAACTCTCACATCACAATCATCATTTCTGTAATCGACATTAACTATCACAATCGCCGCCACCTCACCACCATCACCGCCAGTCCCACCTTTATTCCGCCATTATCATCAACACATCACACACAACACCTCGGACAACAACTTCAACAGCGACAACAAACATTATCATTCAGAAGAGGAAGAAGAAGAAGTAGAAGAAGAAGAAGAAGAAGGAGAAGAAGAAGAAGAAGAAGAAGAAGAAGAAGAAGAAGAAGAAGAACAAGAAGAAGAAGAAGAAGGAGAAGAAGAAGGAGAAGAAGAAGAGGAAAAAGAAGGAGGAGAAGAAGAAGAAGAAGAAGCAGAAGAAGAAGAAGAAGCAGAAGAAGAAGAAGAAGCAGAATAAGAGGAAGCCGAAGAGGAAGAAGAAGAAGAAGAAGAAGAAGAAGAAGAAGAAGAAGAAGAAGAAGAAGAAAAAGAAGAAGAAGAAGAAAAAGAAGAAGAAGAAGAAGAAGAAAAAGAAGAAGAAGAAAAAGAAGAAGAAGAAGGAGGACAACATCAACAACAACACTAAGCGCTTGTAAACAATCCTATGAATTACTCTCCCGCTCATGAGTCTTTGTGATCAATTTATCTCTGCGGTTCGAAATCGATAAAGATAATACAATACATTAAGACAACGGCATTTCATGTCGAGGAAGAACGTCGTATCTTAAACATGTACATAAAACTGAACACCGGTGGCTGGTTAGATTGATTTGCTTGCTTGTCCGGTATAGAAATGTACATCGCTTAACGTATGGGTCTCAAATTTGATATCTTGAAGTGACCAAGAAGGATCTTGAGACGTGTATCTTTGGGCTTAGGTGGCCAGTGGATTAAGAAAGGTCCGTCTGTGCATTGGACCTAGGGAATGAGGGTATACAGTCACGCTATGGGTGACAAGGAAAAGCAGGGCTAGCAGACATGTCATGCTTGCCAGTTGCCGATCGAATAGTGCAAAACACTGCAATCCAGATTTTTGCCAAATTGGCGTTATGAGGCCAAATTCTCGGACTGATCTGATTACAATAATTTTGATGTGAGAATGGTAGCTTACAAACGTGTAGTCCAGATATAATATGCGTTTGATTCTCCCCCCCCCCCTTCCCAACTTCCTCGCTCCCTCTTTCCTAGCAGAGCCAGGACATCTTAACTAGCTCAGTTCTTCAAACAAGTTTTATCCCACAAACATAAATTCCAACACTATAATTAGATCAGGCCTAAACTTCTGAATTCTAAACAAAATGACAAGAAAATTAGCTTATAATCTACTTTGGCAAATACAGCCTTATAAGACAACAGGCCAATATGTCAGAGCGCCATAAAAGAAGCTAAGTTATCTATCATCGAGTCACCCGCTCGGAAACGGTCTGGCTGGGCTTGGCAAAGTAAATGGATCTAAAGCATTATCGGACAAATGCGTTTTCTATAATATGCATGTTTGGGATATAATGGTTCTATGGTTAGGGAGACTGAGCCACAATTAGAAATGGATGTGAATTTTCTTTGTATGTGTGCTGGGAGCGGGACACGGAGGGGTCAGCTTTGCCCCTTCACCTTTTCTCATTTCATCTTCGTTGTAGGCCTCAGAATACACTGAAGTCGATGCAAGATGAGCTAAGCCCCTCCTCTCTCAATCCCGGTTCTTTGTTGGCCAGATGACAGATAGGAATATCTCTTGAGCCTACGCTGTGGAAGAATGCAATCAGCTGTTGTCCACTGGTTTCCAAACTGAATAAGAAACTTTGGTTTACGCCATGGAGGTGATAACGAATTTGGAATCCGTATCACATAACGTTTGAGAGGAGCGCTAGAGCGTCATTTTCTCATTTTTTTTTTTTTGAGAGGCACATCAGAGGGAGAGAGAGAGAGAGAGAGAGAGAGAGAGAGAGAGAGAGAGAGAGAGAGAGAGAGAGAGAGAGACAGACAGACAGACAGANAGAGAGAGAGAGAGAGAGAGAGAGAGAGAGAGAGAGAGGGATCAGTTTGGTGTGAAAGTAAAAGCCTTATACGGCAGTGCTGTCGAGTGACTAGACCCAAAAATAAAAAAAAATTATCTGCCCAAAATTTTCGTGCCGAAAGAGCTTTGGATGAGTCTGTTCTCTCTCTATTTTTCTCTCGTCTTCTCTTGCCCTACAGAAAATGGCGTTCTGTTCATTGCGGCTTGCCTTGTTATCAGAAAGGGCAACACGCATCCCGGCATTATTAGAGAGGTATTATTTTTAGGTTCGGATCTCTAACAGACATCTCTGATGGCTGATGTAGGCATGCGCATTTGCCGCTTCAAAAACAAGCAAAAGAAAATATCCGATTACTGTAACTACATGACGCTCCCTTTCAAAATCCAACATATGTTGCAGGGAAACAAACGCTGCCTCTCAGAATAGGACAAAGAGTGCGCTCTTAGCAAGCTGAAATCGAACAAATTTTCTAAAACTGTTTATTTATGCAGCTGCGATTGAATATTAAAATAGAAGGCACTCGGTGCAGCTGTATAGAAACGGCCCTAAAAACAACCGCCACTGTATGCTATATTATTCGCAAAATATGGTAGCTTAACAATAATCCAAAAGCTTCGGTTGTGATAAAAATCCCTGGTGACCAAGGAACACATTGGAAACCGTTATAATATTGGAAAACGTCTTAAATCTAGTGGTATCGATCTGTTACTGACAGGGTGACAATACCCATAGAAATAATCTGACAGTCGCCCGCTCAATCAAATTAGAAGCCCAGTAGCGGATTTTAAAAAGAAATCATAGAACAAAATCGCTCGCCCTGACATTTAAGTTCGTATTCTTGTAAGATTATATTCTACAAATCCACTCAAAGATAAAAGTTGATATCATTTTGTTTACAGCGAGTTCTAATTACATCATTAGATCTGGTGTTAATGATCAAAAACTTAAAGACCCGCCTGAGGTATAAAAAGAGACGAGAGACATGATGGGACTCTTCACAAGGGTTCACACCAGGGAGCGCTTTTTCTTAACCTTAATTTCACCAGTAAAACATTTCATCCTGCATATAAAACTTGGCACTTTGTTTATTTACTATTCCTTCAAGCGTCAAAAAAAAAGTCCATATGTTTATTTATAATTTCTTCAAACGTAAAAAAAGGCATTATGTTTATTTACTATTCCTTCAAATGTAAAAAAAGTCCATATGTTTATTTACTATTCCTTCAAACGTTAAAAAAGTCTATATGTTTATTTACTATTCCATCAAACGTACAAAATGTCCATATATAAAGTTTTAGTATTTGAAGTATGAAAGCACATTCATTTGGGTCCAGACTTTGTCGACGGCTACATGTAGGTGGGACTTGCAGGTGGGAAGAGCAGATAGCTACTGGCACCTATCTCTTTTTTCTTTCGGCCCTATAAACAAAATGTGTTCTTCTACATATTCTATTATGATTTTTGGAATATTTTTCCCTTTGAGATTAAAGAATTTCTTTGGTCCGATCGTGTGAGGGGAAGAAAAAGAGGGGGTCAAAACTCAAAATGTTTCACAAATCTCTTTCTGAAAAAAAATTCATCTCGCTTTCTGATTAGGTCCCCATTTCTTCATTAGGCTGGTTTTCACGGCGTGCTAATACATAGACCCAACACACTTTTTATTTATATCCATAAGACTCAAATTGTAACCTAACACTTTAAAAACGGATGCTTTATCTAGATCACAGGTAGTTTTACATAATTCTACATCCTATCCCGACATTTCGCTGACAGGGCCCCACAAAAAGGGGGATTTCATATATTATCGGATTAACAGGATCCTGTACATAAGTAATGATTTGCCATATTAATAAACGCCTAAAACCTTAAGTTCCTCAGAAAAGAAGATCTATAAGAAAATAGAGGAACTGGCATTATGCCAAATATCGGGTGCATGCGATCTTTTTTTTTTCCCTGAACGGCATTTTTTTTGCGTGGAATACGAACTGATACGTCAAGCCAGACATGTAGACCGCTAGATTAAATCAAGTATTCAGTAAAGGCAGAAAGAGAAGAAAAAGTGAATAAGATAAAACCGGCTGACTCCATTTTCGCCGTGGTGAACGATATATTGACAGCAAGGGAAGTAATTTAAACACAAGAGATTTTTGTGCATAAGGGCGGTAATACGCTCTATAACTCGTGATACCGTCTTATGAAAAATCTATAGATATGGAGGCATGCAATGAAGAACGGCGCATAGCCTCATTGAAGAGGCTGTCGAATATTCAATAAATCTATATGAATACGTCATGTCACATGACAAGTAAAAAATAGCTTCTTCATTTTTTTTCTCTGGTATTCCCCAAGACTTAATGACTACATGTTTTGTTTGGATTCCATGCTATTCACAAAAAATACCGTCCGGAAATAGCTAGGAATACAGAAATAGCACGCCCATTGTTTTTCAGGAAGTATTTTCCATCTTATTATTTGCCTGGGTTCTCCCTTTGTTTCCCGTGGATTCCTCCCACAATCAGATGTGTTAAGTTCACTATAATCATTAGTCATAAGAATACTAGACTTCCTGGTCGTGACACGTGATACGATCGTGACATCGCGCATGTTCATGAAACTGTTTTCAAGTTTAGACTTAGGCTATTAGACGGCATTCTAGGAATACCAACACAAACAACTGAGGATTTCCACATGCATAGCGTAACCGTTAGAAAGATGGCTGATAGGCAACTTCCTGATCTTAAAATGTATTAACGGTAGTTTAGACTTGCTGTTCAGAGACGAAATAAGCTGTCACTGTTGTGTAAGGATTTGGTACATTTTGTTGGTAATCTACACATTACGACATTGGTATTGAGCAAACTGTTTATATTTTCCTGATCTGAACAAAGGTTAGACGTGACCACTCATCTTATTAGAAGGTCGATCAGAATGTGTGTGTGTGTGTGTGTGTGTGTGTGTGTGTGTGTGTGTGTGTGTGTGTGTGTGTGTGTGTGTGTGTGTGTGTGTGNGTGTGTGAGTGAGTGAGTGGGTGCGGGGTGTATGTGTGTGTGTGTGGGGGGGGGGCTTTGTACATTTACAGCAGCTAGCGTTATGGTTTTTATGAATAGAGAAATCTCCCCGTGAACAATATGAAGCAGAGAAAGCAGCGCATTATTTTCGATCTGCGAAGCCAGAGTATATCACTGAAGGCCCACCTAGACAGAAGTCAGCCTTAATAAGTGCCAGTTTGCCTCCTCTGTAACTGTGCCAATAAAACTGTGTTTCTTCTTTGACTCCTCAACGACTACTCAAAGACATCAGAACTCAACTTCTTCCATCAAACCGTCACATCTTGTATACCCTGTGTAGCAGCACTGCCCAGCTGAGGACCTTTTGCCCTTACTTTAACATGGAACCGAGCCGATGGGCAAAAAGGCCAAGTGCTTATGGATCTAGAAGAAGAAGAAGAAGAAGAAGAAGAAGAAGAAGAAGAAGAAGAAGAAGAAGAAGACCGAGAACAACAACAATGACAACAACAACAACAACAACAACAACAACAACAACAACAACAACAACAATAACAAAAACAACAACAAGTGCCTGTATTAACATAGGTCCCTTAATACAATCAAATTCTTGCTCTTTAATATTAGTAATATTGGTAGACAAGCGTTCTGATTTAGGTGGTCATTTAAAACCCAAATTTCATTAATTTCTCATGATCATGGTATTGAATCAATAATGTGAACCAGCGTTTCATGTCCCAGTCATGGCACCATTTTGTAACTACGAATTAAAAGCTCGTGGATCAGAGCACATAATCTGTTGTGGATTGTGATTCTTATCAAAATACGACCGACAGAATGAAAACAATTCTTTGCCAAGTAACATAATGTTTTCATGAGATTTTTCCCTAAGTGGGTTTAGGATAGGAAGAAGGTGTGATAAAGAATTTAGGGCTAGCAGATAGGGGACAAAGCACAGGTAGGAGAACCGCTGGTCAGTATCTACAGACTCCTCTACTGAAGCATTTTCTTCCCGTACCTTGCCTCATACCCTAACTCATGGGCACCTCAGAAGGGTCCCACAAAGTTTCTAGTACTAATGATTCTTGATACTGGGGACTGCATGTTGAAAACTAATAAACTGAGTTCATTATCCATGTTATGGTCAAATCCTTTTTTATTGCTAAAGTGTCAAACACATATTTTTTGCCATTATTAAAGAAAGCCCTCGAAGTCTTTTCCCTATTCAAATAGTACCGAAACGGTGTCTTTAGTTCTTGACCTGCAAAGGGGCAGCTCGACCAGACAGACTAGAGAGTGTTTTAATAAAACAGATCGAAACGTGAGCAGAAGAAAGGCAAGAGGAAAAACAGACAGGAAATAGGGTTGCCAGATTTGACTCTTTCGAAGCCAAATACCGGATTTTTGGCTCTTTCTAAATGCCCTGAGCGCCCAAATAACTGATTAGCTCTTTGGCTTTTTTTTCGCTCCCAAAAATTTTGGTCAAAACTGACAAATTTCTTTACAAAATGGACGCACACGTCTCTCAAATTTTTTGGTGTTTCAGGTGATCGGATTTCTATCATAATTAAGTCTTTGAACACAAATCACATCTCAAAATCGATTCCATTTAACGGTGATTTTTATTATCGCTCCAAAACCATATGGGGGGTTTTAGAAATAATCCCAACGTATATCCAGTGCATAGATAGGTCATGGTAAATTTCTTGTCTTATGTCAAATCATGACTCCCGTCGGTCCTTTATAGACAGGGTTTTGCACATTTTTTGGTTTTATTGGTATGATATGATGTTTCGATGCAGCGAGGCCGAATGATTGTGGCGTTGGACTCTATATCTAAAGGTCATGGGTTCCATTCCCGATCACAGTCATGCTGTTAGTGCCTTGGAAAATCATTTCATCCCCATTTTCTTCCTTTCCACCTTCTGTAAAATGGGTACCTCGCTATAGGCAGTGACAGATATTGTTAGAATGCTAGTGATCAGCGCCTCCAAATGGCAACAGCACTGTATACTCCCCAGGTAGCTGAGAAAGTCCTAGCATGATCTGGCATGCTGGGTGATAATATTGTGAAGTCGAGTGACAGACATTAGCTTGTATACGAGACCTTAAATCACATCTCTATTATAAAATTTGGCTACGGCTCAAAAAAAAAAAAGAGGTCTGGCAGCCCTGATGAAGAAACAAAAAAGGAGGAAGATGTAACGCAGTGAGTACTGAGTAAAGCACCGTAAAGTACTGAGTAGCGAACCGACTTTCTTGCACTCAGGACAAACCCATACATGCTAAGCCTCCTATCCAAGGATCCAGCAAAGAGTTTTGTTGGCTCGTTCTTCTGGTGTGAATGTAATACACAGTTTTCCTCACATTCCGCTGTGCGTTCACGTTAAGTAGGGGTGTGAGGAGATTGGCAGGAATTAAATTTATCCAGGTCCGTTTGACTACTTGCCAAAATAAGTAGACCCATTCCATGGTACGTGTGTCACCATTCAGTCACTATTTTGGCATATTATTATGTATTATTGTTCCAACGAAAACATGTGTAAGCTGGAAATCAATAACATGTAAAATACATAGCTGAACATCATATTTACCAAAACTAATTTGAATTTTTTTTATTTTTGACAGACTTCAGGTGTCTTCTTTTTGAAGTATTCTTGTTGTAACGCGTGTTACATGCGCAAGATCAACAAAAGAAGACTTATGGTTTTGTAATGCAATTTTCTTTGATTTGTTTATTATCTAATCATTAATGATTTAACATAATAAGGGAAGGGAGATCTGAAGGTAATAAAATGTTCTATCATAATAGACTAATCAAGTCGGGGTTCTTTTTTTTGTGATATGTGCTGTACTGTATTCACTGTGCTATATTCACTGTGCTGTATTCACTGTGCTGTATTCACTGTGCTGTATTCATTGTGCTGTATTCATTGTGCTGTATTCATTGCGCTGTATTCACTGTGCTGTAATCACTGTGCTGTATTCATTGTGCTGTATTCATTGTGCTGTATTCATTGTGCTGTATTCACTGCGCTGTATTCATTGTGCTGTATTCGTCATGATCAAAATTACAGAAAATCTGAAAATTTCTGTAAACCAATCACAGAATACTTCCGCTGAGATATCAGTTGTTTATAATAAACAAATAGTTAATCATTTTCACGAAGTTGAAAATTTCCATCTTAGTTTCGCTTTTCATGGAATGGGCCAGTATTACAATTTAAGAATAAAAAGATGATAGCATTAATATAATCTGAATAATTTTATTCATTCCAGTTCTCCAAATCTTTAATGTCGGTGGGGATTCTAAGTTTATAGCCAGTTTCACGGATGATAGAATATCGGTTAATCCAACCGTTAATTGGTGCAAATGAAGCATCGAATTGAAACTCTCATTTTATTTTCATGCGCAGAAGAGTACGGAAAGAAACTTCCTGGTCAACATTCTAAAACTTGTCTCTGAAGTATCTATAATAGTTTCTTAGTTATTTGAAAATTTAACTTCTATCCTCGGTTGTCAGTACAATTTATTTATTTACAGCACCACAGAACTTGTCTCAGGTTTAAAATAAATTCGTGCTTTTGCAAAAGTTTCGCTCTTTAGGTGTCAGTACAACTGTTATTATTGCAGTGCCAAAGAACTTGTCACAAGTACATAATCTCAAAGCTTCGTGTTTGTTTTTCGGTCCCCAGTTATCTGTATAAATGATATTACTGCAGTGTCAGAACGAGGGGGAGAGAGAGAGAGAGAGAGAGAGAGAGAGAGAGAGAGAGAGTTTTTGACATAGCGTCATCCAGAATCATGAAAACTAATTGGTTGCAAATAAACCGGAACAGACGATTTAAGGACTCTACTTTTGTAAAGAAATAATAACCCCTTTCTACGGAATAAAAACAACCTATGTTTCTTAGACTGAAGAGTGCGAAATCGATTGTAGCGAAGTTTAGATAATAATAATAATAATAATAATAATAATAATAATGCGGTTTATAAGTCTCGTATCCAGGCTAATGCCCGCTCACGCGACTTCACACTGTCATGTGAAAAAGTGATCTCTTCTTAGAACAAACATAAAAGATCAACTTGTCCTACGTAATGACTGTGTGTATTTAAGATTCCATGCCTACAACTCAACATTACGGTGCTCGAAAAAAAAAGTAAACCGTGAAAACAAACGTCAATTATCTGTTCCTCTTATAAGGAAAATTAAATTTAACTAGATAAAAGTAAACTTGGTTTGAAGGAATGCCATTTAATAAAACATTCTAAGGGAAAACAAAGTGTGAAACGCGGGTCTCAACTCTCAGATGAAATGGTGTCAGCTGCTGTTGACAACTCTGATTAATGAGAGTCTGGTTATTAGGTTATCAGATTTGACATTTTAAAAAAAAATATGATGAGGATCACTGGGTGGCTAATCTCTATTGCCCTACCGCTGTCAGAGATAAAAATGGAACCATAAGAAATATTAACAATTTCTACAAAAGAATAGTTTCTACAAAATAATCGGTAGCTAGCACATAATTTGATTCTCATAAAAGTTACCACTCTATTAATATAGAAAAAAACAACACTTTAGTCCTGATAACCTTATTTCGACAACTTATAATTACGATAATAGAAAACCATGAGGGTCATGGATACTACCGTGACAAGTTCATATGGACGTATATGAAAACAACTATAATAGCTTAAGTTCAAGCTTTCTTTTCTACCTAACTTAATCAAAACATGTCTTTTATTCTCTGACTCAATAAAATGTAGGTATAGATGAAAATTGTTTTCTGTTATCATCTAAGAAAACTGTAACATTTCAGCCATATTGAATTTTAAGATGGCCGCCATATGCATTGGTTTAGAAAAAAATGAAACCAACCCCAGCTGTGATGTTTAGTGCTTAAGGATGCCTAAAAATCTCCGTTCCAGATAATTATGTTCCAAAGCAAAATGGCAAAAATACAGAAGATCATTACACAATACCAGTGAAAATGATCGGTCACACAAAATACTGCATAGCATTCTAGATTTGGTGAGGGCATTCGTATAAAATGTTTGGCGGCCCTTTGAATCCCTAAGCAATATGAAGGGTAGGGGCACACTTATCTCATAGATGTAAGTAGCAAAATATGATCTTGGATCACCACACAAAATATAAACGCATGATGTTTTTGAATTAGCTGATGATGAAGTAGACTATTTAAAGTAAAATTAACCACATCATAAAGAAAAAAAAATACACTTTGAAATGTGAGATAAATCATTCTGGCGTTTTGTGAGGCCCCTAGTGGATTGTGATGCTCTGAATTATAGATATATATTGCTTATACATGTACATGTATATGAATCCGGCATAAATCACATAACTTGGGAAAAACACAACAAATCATTGCTCATTCTGGCCTAGGCTGCGTTTGTTTGCTCCCTAAAAGGTATCAAAATGGGAAACCACTCCCCTTCCTTGTATTCAGTTGGAATACTTAGCCAAGAGTACACTTTTCGTCGGTGCGCTCCGCATATGAGGAAGGATATACTCCTACTAGAGATTTGTTAGAAATGTGTCTCATTATCTACGAAATCGGAAGAAAAATCTCGGCAACATGGCGGCAACCATCTACAGTTTCAGGTTTGTTAATGGAACATCATATCAAAGGTCTTTTTCGGAGGAGGATGTGGCAAGATCACTGGTGATCTATATGCTAATAAATGAGGCAAAGATATAATTATACCAAACACAACTTGCCAGTTAGTTTTCAGGCTTTTCCCCATTAGTCGCTGCCATTTTCGCTCGCTTTGAGACTGATAGTTCCTTCGCTATGGAGGTGCTGTGGCTTCCCATCTTGTCAAATTGCGGGAACCAAACATACGAAGTTCAACTCTCCTAGTTTTTTTTCTAGGGTCAAATTGTATTGCCAACCCGATGCGGACAGATCTCCTCTTTTCTCCCTCGGAGGGGAGTCGAAAATTCTCTATCTATGCTGTCCTTGCTGAGTTACTTCACCTTTCAAAAAAAACACCAAAAAACCAACCTTTCGTTCAATTTCATCGAAGCTTAAAACTCAATGATAGCCTTATACCTTGTATTTTCGACATCTTTTTCTATAATATCAATGGATGTTCTAGATCTCTTAAGAATTTCTGTAAGTGGCTACAGAAGGAGAATTCCTTAAGCCTGAAAGCAATATCATAATAGAGCTAAATAACCTAAGACATGACTTCTATAATGTAATGCCCAGTGAAATGCAAAAGTGTGTCGTTTAAGCAATGCAACATTTGAGACTACGAAGTAATATAGAATCGTCTTTTATTGCACATCTAGAATAAAGACATCGAATGCAGGGTGCAATGCCTTCTCTTTTGTTATCACATGACAATATATAATATCCGTCTTTTTCTTCGATATTTTGGCACAGCAATAATATTTGTTCCATAACTGAACCTGCGTGTATAAAAATCGATCTCGGTTTTCAAAATATTTTGTATGAAATCTTTTCATCCACAAGGTCTGAGAAGTTTTGAACATGTCAAAGTCAGTGTAGAGCTTTGAAAGGTAGGGCAAGATAGCCAGACAGTGATGCCACTGTTTAAATGGACATGCCACTTGCAGGCTAACAGAACGAGGTGAGCACACAAACAAACACTGACAAGATAGCAAAAGGGTAAGGTGACCTTTGAACGTATGCAAAAAATAAAAGAAATTTAAATGAGAAACAATCGCGTTTTTCGGGTTGCGTAAACACAGTTTGCCGGCGCGAGGTCAGATCGCCGTCCACCTCATCGCTGAGGGTCGAGCGGGGAAGTTCACAGGTCAAAGTGCAAAGCAACAATGTGACGGCTGGTGAACAAAAGTGTCTGACATCGTTGATCAGCGAGCTGAGGGAAGGTCAAGGTTAAAAATATCCCGGCGATGGCCGTTATTCTGATGTAAATGGGATCTAAAAGTAGCCCACAGAACGAAATGTGATGTGATCTGTGTGAAGGACATTTCTAAAAGTATCATAGCTAACCTTTACTCCGAATGTTCATGCTGAACATACAGTTTAAACTCGAAAATACACTCAAGTGTTCAGTGGTCGCATGCATAATCTTTGCGTTAAATAATGTAATGCTTTAACTATAGTTAACACGGACGTTTGAAGATAAATTGTTGCACTGTACTATGTCATATCATTGTATACTTGAAGGTTATTTTTTTGTTATTTTATATATAACTGACGTATGATGGAAAATAACATAAATTAATGAAGAATATATAGAGCACCTTTAAGCTGCTCATCATCAAATGCGATATCATCTATGATATCAGTATGGGCATCATTATGAGCAGGAGCTCTGTAATCAAGAAAATATTATCACAGAACTCAATATAATCACTATGAAAATTGTGATTTTCATTTTCATCACTATAATCATCGATCATGATAATCATCACCACTACTAAAAAGAATCACCATTATCTGTTGATTGTTGCTATTGTTTCAATATTGTTCCAGCCTGTTGTTCCTGTTGTTGTATACTGACTGAAAAATAAAAGTTAAATAAAAAAAACACAACCAAACATAGTGAACACTACTGTTTTGAGAGTTTCCTGTGGTTATTGCAGCGCATTAATTAATTTAAGGCTTATGCATAGAGCCACACTCACCTCCACAACTCGTGAAATAAACTTTAAAATAAAAAGTGTATCACACGTACCTGTATCCATGGCGTGATGGTGAAGTATGAGTGAGTACATTTCTTTCTGTGTTGTGTGGCAGAGGAGTGAGACCATACGTTTCGGCTGAATTCTAGAGTGCACATAATATTGCTCAGTTTTATGGTGCTTAGAAGCGCTTCATAAAATTTTTAGATATCATTTAAAGTTCATCATAATATGTGGAAAATGCAGTAAAACGCCCTACCCCAACACATTCCACGTCCATAACACTAAAATTCACTCGTTCGGCTTGCTTATTACTTTCACTCACTGATTTAATGGAGTAGAGCATATCGCTCAGATGACTTCTTGTAATAATTATTGAAACTGGCACACCAAGCTGGATTCATTGCGTTTTAAAATACAGTAGAACTTCGACTTTACGTACCCATCTAATAGGAGCACTTTTTTAAAAATTAAGTATGAATGTCAGGGGTGCACCACTGAACTGCGCAGCTGACGTAATAAACCGCCTCAAACCTTACTTCGCCGACCACTGAACCACGTGGCATTATTTCTATTGTATGCTCTTTATGTGAGATATCGATATCAAGCTTTTTCATTTCGATGCGTAACTATTTACAGGAAAGCTCAGTTTCCACCACACCTCTCGGCGCATGGTGGTGAGGACTCTAGAACAACCAATGCATGTGAATACTTTCATCGTTATTTCGGGGAACATTTCATCAGTCAACATTTTTACAGTTTTAGATGCGTTACTAGAAGAACAAAAAAGAACTTTACTGAAGCTGGGAGCAGCAAGGCGAACGCAGCTGAAACGCAAGGCACAGCAACAAAAGGGAAATATGCTCAAAGAGTTGTTTGCTAAATACCATTCGAATGAACTACCCCAAAGAAACTTTCTCAATCAGATGTGCAAAAACAATGCTCTCAGTGTCCAAATTGTAAATATTTTTTTTCCAGTTTCACCATATTTTATTACACCTTCAAAATCATGAAACGCATTTTTAATGCAGCCTCCCATGGGAGTCGGTCTCAAGCCCGCAACGGAAAGCAAGAATGTGTTGAAGTACCGAACGATATCGCTACTGAGTTAGTGAGTATCAAATCCTAATACGATTACTGTCCTCGTTGCGAGGTTCAGTGGTTTGTCCTACAGGGCATCTCTTTGATCGTTTAACAATAAACGGATTAAGACTGTGCAGTTCCATGGTGTATCCGAATGTCACATGCAGGAATTCATTATTAGTCTGTCATTTAATTCTTCAAGTGAAGCTCGATATTAAGTCCACCTCGATAATAAGTGTTATCTCTTCATGCACCAAGGGCATAGGCCTACGTTACATCGAAGTTCTACTGTATTACGGCGTGATACCGCTTACAGAGTCTTTGCGCAATCTTATCTTTAGCGTTGTAACGTACAGTGCATTGAATACAATACATGTTGGAAACTGTTATGGACCCAATGAACTTTGAACATAGGCAAGGTACAATACAGCCATTTTATCAAGTATCATTTGAAGCCTCTGTCTCACTTCACCTGCTGAGCGATATTCTCGAACTTTTCCAACGATCCAGTGCACAAACTGTCGGTCGCCGGACTGACATTTTTATTAGACCATAACGCTGACCTAATTTATTAAAATGTCTAGACTTTTAGTGTCAGTTTTAGCAGCCAATTTAGATCTAAATCGTCGTAAAACTTAGTTAATGATTGCACAAATTTGGCATTAGTGATCGTCCTAAATGTCATGTCTTGCGAGACCCCATGAGTTCATGGCGTTTTTGTGAAAATTTTAACCCAATTACATTTCATCACTGCTTCTTAATATTTATTATAAATGTCTCACAGCGTTGTGCGCTTCGGCATGAGTTCTGGGAACAGCAATCCAGTGGCGGATTAGGCCATAGTCACGTTAGGGTCATGTTGGGGACGTGCCCAGGACCCGCACTTGTAAGGGGACCCCGTACCGTGGGACAAGGATTGAGAGAAAGATTGGGAGCCGGACGAATGTTCATTGCTATTGTAAGCTTTGCTGCTGCCGTGAAAGGCTTTGCCCCAAGTATGACAATGTGGTGGGATAAAAGTGGTCCCGCATCTTTCTCCTGCTCAAGGTCTCACAGAACCTAAGTCTGTCCCTGTATATATCAGACAGAAGAGGAGGACTAAATCGCTCCCCCCTCGCCCCCCCCCCATGTCCAAAAATGAAAAGATAAATGTAATTTAATTGACTACGCTCAATTTCAGACCACTTAATCACAGTGTCCATTTAATCAGATCGATGTCCAACCAGCAGAACACAATGACCCATGTGAAAGGTATTAAACAGTCGCAGGTCCTCTAAATCACGGCCTTCGCTCGACCCTAATGACCTGAGCTAGAGTGCATTAATTCCGCTATACTGGAAGTCAAAAAACTGTAAAGGCCAAAAACTGCACTCGGTATTCAGAGACACAGTGACATGTGAAATTTCAATACAGTAGATGGCGAAGTTATGCAAATGCATAGACACTATGCAAATTCGATCTTACTTCACTTTATCTTAATACAGCCGATATGGGTTCCCTTGGACCCATTTCCCTGAACATAATTTCCGCTTAATTTGACCATAATATTCTACATAGTCTAGAAACCACATTCTTTTTTATCAAGCAGACAATCGCATCTTTTAAGTTTAACATCTAAACCTCTAACCTTACTCCCGAGGAGATGCGAGTGACAATGAAGGGTTGTAGCTGCACAAGGCACACAATGTCTTCCGCTAATCAGCGTGGCTAACTTCGGAGGGTGTGTCAGTTTCTCGACTTTGTTTACGATTACGAAATGTACTGGACTTCCGGGGTTCGACCTCTGCTCCTAACCATCAGCATAGGCCCTTGGTTGCGTCCTCTGATATGGCTTTTAAACCATGCTCTCATTCATCAGCATAGGCTCCTGGGTAAGTCCTTTGATATGGCCTTTTAACCATGCTCCTATCCATCAGCATAGGCCCTTGGTTGCGTCCTCTGATATGGCCTTTAAACCATGCTCCTAACCATCAGCATAGGCTCCTGGGTAAGTCCTTTGATATGGCCCTCTAACCATGCTCCTATCCATCAGCATAGACCATTAGGTGAGTCCTCTGGTAGGGCCTTAAATGCATTAAATGAACTTTTAACTTAAAGCATACTTAGGCTGCTTGACACCGGCATCGCATACATCATTCTGACTGTTCAACTTCTTTCATGCGCAGTGTTACAAGGCATTCTCACTAGAGCATCGCTAAGGACTAGATTTAGAGGCAGGGTTAGAAACGAGAATGCGCACATGAGAAATTCTGAAGGCATCGATGATGTCTAGAGACTGTCGCAAGTGGTTTTTTTTTTCTTTATTAACCTTATCCCTATTCCTAAACCAAGCCCCAAGTGGGGGCGTCGTAATATAGTATTGCCGATGATATTTGCCAGAGTTCCTGGGGTCAACAAATGTGCCATGCAGTGCCCTGTGCAAACAGGCAAACCTCTATTCACATGTAGTGAATGATTATAACCTTGCATTGACTCTACATTATACTTGAGAGACGTTGCCAGTGGTGAAGTAATCAGAACCCTTTAGGAAATCATATAGTAAAAGATATTATGAAAGCATTAGATTACGTATGGTCGCCGGGATGCAATTTCCTGACTGCTCGTCTTTCTTTGGGGGCTTCTTAGAGTACTACTGAACTGAGGTCTAGTTAAAGGCAAAACGAAAGTGCACATTATGACATGTCTCAGCGGTAAGAACCCTGATAAAGAACAGAACTTTGGATACCCCTTATATAGTAATTTCTAAATATATAATGGCGTTTTGTTTTTATACCGGAGAGCTTACGAATTAACGATGGGATCTTTTATCATCGTAAAAATTACGTTAATGCATCTGTGCCGAATGCATCCTTAGTAACGTTCAACATGCAGAGTTAACATAATTCTTATGATACTAAGAGAGTCCATCGTTAATGCGTAAGTTCTATCTTGTTACTCTTGACCGGGCGTGTGACCTTCTTCCCTCCATCCGCGGAACACAAAACGTTTGCTTGATCAGGTCCATGTATAATGTGGCTATAATTATGTGTAGGTATACATGCACGCTGAAAACTATCTGTGTGTCCGTCTGTCTGTCTGTCACACACACACACACACACACACACACACACACACACACACACACACACACACATACATACATACATACATACCTACATACATACATACATACATACGCTCTAATTCGCATTTGTAATCACTTTCGCGGGTCTCTGTGTAAATAATAAAAATATGAATTTCGCATCTATTACTAACTGTTATGGCATAGGTTTGTATGTGCATATTATGACATGTCCCGGTATTACTATCATATTGCACGTTACGAACTAGAATCAAATGCAAACTGTACGTCCAGTTCGTCGATGCCAATATGATGGTAGCATTATAACATGCTCTTCAGCGCATGCCTTCCTCTGCCATAACGGTCCGTAAATGATCCGACCTCAAAAATAAACGCTGTCCATATAGACATTAAGTCATACATATATAGAGAGACGTAAGGTAATCATAGTCAGGAACGAGATACCTGGCACAATGCGCTGCTGCGGACTTGTCCAGTCTTAATCCCTGAAAAGTCCCAAGAAGACCCTTTTCAATGCATTTCACCGGTATAATTTCTTGTCTAAAGTGGCACAAACAATTCATTGTGTGTTTGAAAACTACGACTTTTCTCAGCGAATTGTTAAGGAAGAAAACGTTGTTTTTGAAGCACTTATTAGTGGATTGTTTCTCATACCTCAGAGAGTCGAAGTGACACTAAAACTGGTTTTTAACCACTTGCGCACCTTCGCCGAAGTTGTCCAGCATTTTTAGCATTGGCCCTGAGGTGGATTTACAACAAATCCCACGACAGAGAGGAAATTAACAATGAAATGCAGTATCAAAGAAGCAGACTGCACCAAAAAAAACCCAACAACAACAAAAAAAAAACAACAACACACATCCACAATAGTAAAATTCTTCCCACAATGCCATAGCTTCTCCGCCCCTCCCCTTACCAAAAAACATCGAGGTCCAATTACAGTGTGGGCGGTGAGGTAAATTTATAACAAATGCTGTAACAAAAAGGGAAATAAAAGGTGGTAACACAGGTAAATTTGCATCAAAACAGGCCTCATCTCCAATTATAAATATCCGCCCACACTGATAATATCACAGACACTCCCATAAAAAGCGTCACGCTTTAAGATCTGTGCACTGTGTAGGGCTATTATCGTAAACGGTTTTTGAGTTCACTTTAATGTTAGAAATGCCGTGGAGTTCATTACAGCTTTCATCTGCCTGTCTTAACAGTTGATATGCTTTTCCTGAAAAGTATAAAACTTACGAGTTGCTCATCCCGTAACTGTTTATTAGACACAAAAAGACTCCTGCTGGTTAAAGGGCTTTGCTCCCATTTTCTGGATGTCACACGAGACTGTTGACAAACATTTTAGTGGAGTCTTCCAAAATCGGAATGTAGGGAGTGGCCCATGAACCTGAGTTAAAGATCTTTTTGAAATAATAAGTGGAATTAGATTATTATATCTACTCATAATCTCCCCTACCTCACTTATTCTTATTCATAAAAATTTCCAAATCTTGGACGTACTAGTCCGTGGGAAAAGGTATTGGCATATTGTGATCCAGCACCTGGGAACAACGCATTTTGTGTTTCAAAGGGCGCAGCTTTTACACAAAAAAAGTTCGCCATTTCTTTGTCATGTAAAGGCTTCAAAGAAAGGCATTACCTGTGCGTAAAACCTCTGGGAAAAAAGGTGCAGGATCTGATGGTGCACAACAATCATTTGCCTACTCTGTTTTTGTACCGTGCCTTCATTAGACAATATCCTGCACTGCAGGGTTGCCATGCGATACTGCTTTAATTTCTGAGATCTCGCCAAAACATTTACTGCTCGAGTGTGTTTTAGTGCTTCCATATTTACAATGACAGAAAGGATAATATATTAAGCAGTCAAGGACGCTGAAAAGCTCTGGTGGGTACAGGGAATGAATGGCTCATTGGAACATCCAATTGGGAAGATCCAGGTTTAAGGGAAAGGGGCAGTTATTTGCTCCACAGTCTAATAAATCCACAATAGTTTTTTTCATAAAACGTAAACCGTGTATATTAATATTTCCGGTCGCCCGACAGTTTCTGAGAAAATATCGCAGGAAAGTCCGGATTTTCACGCTGCGCGCGCCGCCCATACCCGTGCTGCGCAACGTCAAAAAGCAACATAGCCTAGCCGACGATTGGTCCAGACAATTTGTGCATACGTCTTCACCAGTCGTCTGCTAGATTTTCTCGCTTTATGACGTCAATTAGCACGAATGATGGTGACGTTCAGTGAGTGAAAATCCCGACATTCTATCGGTGTTACTATAGAAATGACCGGGAGGAAGGAAAATATACTGAGTTTAACATTTTTGAAAGAAAAATAATGTGGAGGTTTTAAGCTGTGCAGCAAATATCCACCCCTGTCCCCTTAATCGTACGAGGGTTGGACTCGCAGTGGTAAACAAACCCACCTTTGTGAATCCCACAGCAATGTATCAGTGTTAAACATGCTTTGCGGGCAAACCAATTAACTTGGTGAAAATTATGAAAGGAGTGTACGTTGTGTGTGGGCATGACGGACTTTGTTTACAACACTGGCTGGGTGCGGCTTAAGATGACATAGGACTGATTATACAGAGAAATCATTATCGCCTTACCTATAATATTATTACTATGTGAAAGACTTTATGACTTCGCGTTCTCAGTTGTCCCATCGCCGCCCCTTTGCTTTTTTTCAAATTCTCCTTGAGTTCTTTCTGTTTTCAATTTCGAAGTCCATAAACTATGCCTGCAAGTACCCACTGCATAAACTTCGCTAAAACTAAATATTAACAAGTTTAACAAGTTTATTGGGAATAAGCCCAGACCACAGCCCGTTATTAGTAAAGAAGATCAATTTCAATTATTTAGACACAAAATGACTCAACCTACTACATCAGTTCTCTGTAAAGAACACTATGTCACTTTCTTTCGGGAGCGCCATAACATACTGTCGAGCTCACCCACTCCCCACAGCCTTTCTCACTCTTTCCATCACATTTCTACTCTACCCATGAAAACATTTTTTTCTTGGACTAGCTACTAAGTTTGGTTTTCTTCATTTTGTGACATAGAGCAGAGGAGTTATTTGTTAGAGCGAAACTACACCATGGCAAGACTTTTTCTCATCCAAAGGAGCTGTGAGCCGGGTCGCATTTCCGTCTACGTCATCATTGAAAGTCAAGTGGGGGTAAGATATAGGTCAAAGTGCACAGTGGGGAAGTAATATTATGGCTCATGACAAATGCATTTCGTATGAAAGCTACTAAGTTTGGTCTCCTTCTGTTTGTCATACAGAGCAGAGAAAGTATGTGTTAGAGCAAAACTACACCATCGCACGACTTTTCTTATCCAAAAGAACTGTGAGTTGGGTTCATCGTTGAAAGTCAAGTGGGTGTAAGACATAGGTCAAAGTGCACAGTAGGGAATTACTTACATGGCGCAGGGCTAATACATTTCAAAACGTGACTGCCAGTCTCACTTAGCAAATAAATGAAAACCTCGATTGAAAATAGCAGTTAGACTGCTTTTAGCCGAGTTAAGGTGAAAGAAATACTTCACTTAATAAATATCCCTTCAAATAAAATCTCCACATAGGATAAGCGGGCTATGCAACTAGATACTGTGCACCTAAACGATGAGAACAACATCACGCGTACTAGAAATGCATTGATATCTCCATGTCAAGCCACACTTATTGATGTAAGGAATAGAGCTCAATGATAACCTGTGCAGCACTTTCACGGTGCGAGATTGGTTTTGGCCGCAGAAAATACGGCGGAGCCAATGAGTGTCTTATTTTGTAAAATGAGCACAGAAATGTTGATTTCTTCGCATGGAAGATGCCAGTCATATGTTTTTAAAGCCGAATACAAGATCTGAGCGTGAAATTTGATAGTTTTCACACCAGAGTCACAACTTGGGAATCAAATAATCTATCAGGCATTCTTATGATAAAATCCATGTACTGCAGCTTTATCGGCCAACACCCTTGCCATTAACGCATGCGTGCAAGAACATGACATCTGAAGAAATGAAATTTTAACAAATTCTAAACTCCAAAGCTTAATATAGAAAGAATAACAATAGTGAAAAATAAAGGTACTATTTCAAATTCATTATCTACATAGTAATATTGAAGATGTGTGTAAACATATGAAAACAACGCCAGAAAGAATCAATCATTTTGCTTATGTTTCATTCTAAAGCTGGTAAAATCATAAAAATTATAACAGAAATACAATATTTTTATCTTCATATTATTGTACTTTTATTTCCTTCCGACCTGTTTACCAAGAAATGAGATAACTGGTTGAAGACTGGCATTTCTTTAGCGGTAGCTGTTAACATTCAAATTATAAAACTTAAATTGTTTTGATCAGAACAGCACTGAATCTATTTTGTAAGCACCGACAGCACTCAAATTGTTTTAAAAAATGGTTTATCTATAAATTTAACTTAAAAAGAAAACAAAACAAATCAAAAACAAAACAAAAAAGTAGTTGTTCTGAGATCGGAAATCGACTATTTCTTAAGTTCTTAAATACTGTGTCTGGCCTTAACCCTTTCACCACGTCCTGTTTTTTTTGAGTGTTGAATGTCCCCACATTACCACGGGCTAATAGTCTGCACGAAGGTTTCACTGAGTTAATGTTTTACGCTCAGAAATATACGGTTATGCTGTGTCCCTGAACGTGAGAATAATTCATTCCAAAGGAAGTAAGTTATAGGTTTACTAGATCTATACCAAAAGGTTAATATGTTCTGTACTTCATATGAAAAGAAAGGGTTAAGAGTTCTTAATTTCTTTTTTTTCTAAGGATTCAAAGAAAAACAAACCATCAGCATTCCCAACAACATTAAAAATACATTTAAAATGCGAAGGATAAAAAAAATACAGCTTGGCCTCTTTATCTCAAGTCTTAAGCGTTGGAAATGAATTTGTAAGAGCTAGATTTTTATGTCCCCTTTCAGCCCAGTTTCGCTATATCAGAAACGAAGTCTGGTCCCTAGCTGGACAGCCGAGGGGAGGCGGGGAGAGTGGGAGTATCATCTAAAATTGCGAAAAATACTTTAGTAAAAGCCTGCTGGTAGTAGGAGTGGAACCCCAGGATCCATGGCACCAAGAGACAAGTGCTCAACCACTGGGGCACGTCTCGAAAATCACGCCCTGATACCTAGTCCTTTAGTTTCTAGGTTAGTTGTTACAAAGTCAAAGACCTCGAAGATGACATCTCCCCCATCCATCCATCCATCCATCCATCCATCCATCCATCCATCCATCCATCCATCCATCCANCACCCTCCCACCCTCCCACGCACCCATTAACCCGTCAGACAATTTTTCAACGTCGATAGTTCAAAAGTTGAAAAAGCAAAAATAGACGAAAAAAATACCCTCGAACATCAACAAAGACTCAAACAGCAAAAACTGAAATCAACAGATATCAACAACAGGATCTTATACTACAATAACTTCCAGTTAATAAACATGAACTCTCAGGAGGAAAACAAACAAACAAACAAACAAACAACAACAACAACAACAACAACAACAACAACAACAACAACAAAAAAACATTAAAAAAAACCAACCAGCCTTACCTTTTCAGAAGAAATAAAAGTCTTGAAATCCAATTAAGCCTCTCTCAGCACCACAGCGATCTCAGGAGTCTGGCGCCAGCTCACACAATCAACAAAGCAATGGAGTTTGTTTATAAGCTGTCAGTTTCTTTCAGGATATCTCTACTACATTAAAACAGTATCAGTTTCATCAAACAAGTCATCAGTAATTAAGATTTAACTTTTTTTTTTTGGTAAATCATATTTAGATGCTATCAATAAATACCTTACTTGCTGAAGCTGATAAAAGTACGCGTTTGAAAACAACACCAAAAACTTCCTTGGATACCGACGCTTTCTGTTTTGTACCTTGGTTTTCAAATGAAACTGATCATCCTTAGAGATCCTTAATATAGTTTGCTTATTCATTAGCACTGATCGTTTTTTTTTTTTGTAGACCTAATGCCATAATAAACAAATATGAAGGGCATCGAAAAGCTTAAGATTTTAAATATACAGTTCAGACTTTTTAAAAAAAACCAAGCTGTCTAAAGCCTTTTCGAAATACTCATAAATAGCTTGCTATGAGAAATCTAAGATAAAGTAACGGACGCTGTGTTAAAAATAATGAAAGGGAACGTTAAAAAGTTGCAAAAGAACGTTATATTATATTTATGGATCAAATGCCGTGCATATATACACCGACCTGTAGACTGTTTTATTTTCTTGCTAAACTAATAAACTTTTGCTTTTTTTTTTGTCTTCCTCAGATCGACTTGCTACAAAGTTTCTGTTTATAGTTCGGTAGTAGTTCACCTGATGTTTGTCCAGTGCAAAGGTCAGTTAAAACTATGATTATAGATAGTCCCAAAGTAGTAGTGAATAATTGCAAGGATGAACTGCCGAGGGTATTCCTAAGGATAGCGTTCAATGTTAAGTACATGACGTATAAAATTCAGGGGAAACTACACGAGACAAGCGGGCGTGCTAAACTAGATCGGCCATCGCAGCACCGCGAGCTGAGGCGTGCAAAGCGGGATAACTCACTCAACGGCCGGGGCGGAATACAGAGTAGCAGCAGGGGCAGACAATCTTAAGAAATCACCAACTTGCCGATCGGCGATCGGTGATTAGTAAGCATGGTGATGTTGGACGAAAAGGGGTGCGGTAGGGGCGTCGCGCGAGGGGGCGGAGGGGTGGAAGGAAGGGCAGAGGGGGCAGAGGGGAGCAGTGTACATATTCAAGGGGCAGGATGCTCCCATTCTTGCGATGGCAGTTACAAACAAGCTTTTCTTCCGCTCTTTTCTGTCTTTTTTCCCTGTCCTTGTTTTCTTTTTTTTTCCTCCCTTCGACACTGGCAAGGCGAGTCGCCTTAGCTTTATACTAGAAATCACTTTTATTGACTGGGACAGTCCAGCTGGATCAGTGGGAAAAACCTTGAAATGGCCTTGACAGTTTGGCTCACAGGCTAAGACCATTCCGGAAGTGGAGCTAAACCCATGGTATTTTTGAACTGCACTCTGTTAATGGTTGGCACGGCATGTAGTCTTATAACAAGAAGTAGTATAAAAAGTTTCAGTAATTATAGTCTAGGTTTTTGCTAGTGAACAGTTACGAAGCTATGATTGTTATTAAAAAATAATGTTCCGAGACTTTAGAGCATATCTGAAGTAGGCTAATTCCGTCGTTAAGTCAAAGGCCAAACCTGAATATCTTCCACGATAGAGCGTTCTTAATTAGTCAACTTTAATAAAGCTCACTTCAGGTCAAAGCAAAACAATAGTATAACTGCGTCATCAAATTTCGCTTCCGAAAGTCAAAGATGCATCAGCAAATAGTAGTCAATGTAAAAAAACTATATCAGCCAATCATATTCTTCTTCTTCTCACAATAGAAAAGTGGAAAGCAGAATAATAGAATGTTAGAGTTGTGGCTTGCGATGCCCGGGTAACCGTTCATACATATTAACCGAGAGTGTTCCAGAAAGCTATTTAGTTTAACACGACTTCAATCTCCCAACCCCGCCCACCATAAAAAAAAACACAAAAAAACCAACCTCACATCATCGGGTTTATCATCTGAATCATATGATATCCATATTTTTCATTTCAGAAAAGCCACGATACCAACACCCTTACCTGTCAATTTTGAGATCAACCGGAATGAAAATGGTCGTGCATCTATAGACCGCAGCCATTCTTATGGATATGATTATATCCCTATGTTAAAAACTGGACTACTTCCAAAACAACAACAGAATCATCACTAGTAAAGACAAAAACGTATCCGTATTATCAGCAGCTTTAGCGACAACACTGACGGCAAAAACAGTGACCATGAAGAAAATAGAAAATCCTCAATGGAGCCACAGTACTAAATTGCTGGTTTAAGGAAATACAATCAATCAATCAATCAATCAATCAATCAATCAATCAATCAATCAATCAATCAATAATCAATCAATCAATCAATCAATCAATCAATCAATCAATCAATCAATCAATCAAGCAATAAATCAATCAATCAATCAATCAATAAATCAATCAATCAATCAATCAATCAATCAATCACCTAACCAACCAACCAACCAACCAACCAACCAACAAATCAGTCAGTCAGTCAGTCAGTCAGTCAGTCAGCCAGCCAGCCAGTCAGTCAGTCAGTCAGTCAATCAATCAATCAATCAATCAATCAATCAATCAATCCGTTCTTCCATCCATTCATCCGTCAAAGCGTCTATCTGTCTGTCTGTCTGTCTGTCTGTCTGTCTGTCTGTCTGTCTGTCTGTCTGTCTGTCTGTCAGTCTGTCTAGATCTAGACTATATAGTATCATGCATGCGTGATAAAGTATTAGTAGAAGCGATCTGAAATTATGAAAAACGTTGAGATAAGAACTACATCTATATAATATTACAAGACTAACACCCCATTTTACAAATGCAGGCAAGCAACACACCAGTGGCGAAATTATACCTAGCGCACCGAAAGGCATCATAGACGAATGCATTAGACTCAGTGAAAAAGTTGGACGATCGGGGGGACTGAAAAGATCTATCGGAGATTGTATTTCATTGCTATACACATTCTTTTTTTAAAAAAAGGGTAACAAAAATAAAGAGGACTGATGTGTATAGTTACCTTTTGTGTATTTTTCTACGAATTTAGGTGAAAACCGCATGTTTTTACGTTACGTAGTTCTCAAGAAATCTGTGACACAAATTTGGCAGAAGCGTTTTATTAATATGGATATGAAGATGAGCTTGGGAATCTGCCTTTCTCAACTCCTCCGTTGGTGTAAGTTGTGGAAGATCCAGATGTTCAGGGTGAAGTAAGGACGTTCCTAACTGTGTTTAAATGGCGTAAAATCATCGACCCACCATTTCTTATATTTTTCCTACTTTAAATTATTTCAGTATGAATTAAATCCGATTGCTCTTCGTGGTCCAACTTTTTCATGACGTCTAATGCATTCGTCTGTGATGCCTTTCGAAGCGCTAAGTATTATATCGCCTCTGATGCATTGCCTGTCTGTCTCGCTTTGATAATGGGGCACGTAAACACTAGATCTCAGCCATCTTGCTCCCATTTGTAAAATGGGGAGTTAGTCTTGTTTGACCGTATTTGAGGAAAATCACTTCTTACGTCAAAACGGACATTCTGTTAAACGGCAGTAAAGCATTAGAATGGCGTGCAGTGGAAAATAAGTGTTAATCTGAAAAGGATCTCAATATTATACGGTGATTTGTCACAGCTAGCTACACTGACGTTGGCATTAATCTTTGTCATGATTACCGTACAGTGTTATACACTTGATGACCAACTTAGATCAATAAGGCAGATACGTGAATATGCGACTGATGTAGGTTCATTATTGAGTTAAGGGCAGGTAGATCATATCAACATACTGTCATACAGGTGAGGGGATAGAAAATGGATCACACCTGAACCTTTGCTATATTGTATACATTATCAGTCTTGCAGTAAGTAATAGATGACCAGAACAGATGGATTACAGAACTTTTAAGCGCAATTCTATTAGGGACAGATCGATCATAATAAAATTGAACAACTATTCGGATTTACGACTGAATCTTACTTGGTATATCTAATACATTAATAATAAGGTAATAAGAATACATATAGAGGGATTTTTAAGCGCAAATGACCTTCATTCATTGCACAGTTATGGCAAAATCGATTATGCCATCAGCATTCATACAATATGCAAGGTTGAAAAGATAGACAATATGCTCTCTATAATCTAGATAATCTGTGAGGAGACATGGAGGTACAATATTATTCTTTACATCTGCTCATAGTAATAGGCCTGGTCATAATCTGATAACATACCAGGTAAGAGGGAGAGAATTATCTGCTACACGATGGATTAAGATCGCTTGCACTTCCTGGCCTCTGCCAGTCTCTTAGGAGTCCATGTTACTGTCAGCCGCACAAAGAAGCCAATCTAGTCCCCAGCTGGAAAACAGAATGATGCTAAGTAGTCTATTGACGTTTGTGATTAAGCTGTCGACAGACTAGACCGCTTTGCACGATTACATAATGCTCTTTCTATTAACGCTATCAGCAAATACACTACAGGACACTGTGGTCTCGTGGCCTTGAGGTTTGTGACACCTATTGGGCAAATCACTCATAGTGTACAACCCAATTAATCCGCCAATATATAAAATCCCCCTTTTTTGGGGCCCTGCCAGACAGTGTTAAGGTGTAGAAATATGTAAAATGATCTGTGATCTCAGTAAAGTATCCAATTTTAAAGTTTGAGGTACAATTTGAGCCTTCTAGATAAAAAAATAAAACCAGCCAAAAGAAAAATTAGGGACCAAATCAGAATTTGAGGTGATCTTTTTCGAAAGACATTTGTGAAAATTTTGGGCGTTGACCCCCCCCCCCCCCNCCCGTCAAAAGATCGGGCAAAAGAAGTACTTTAACCTCCATGGAAGAAAATTCCCCAAATCACAGTGGTATATGTAGAATAACGCAAAATGTTAATAGGGCCAACAGAAGAAAAAACAATAGGTGTCAAAGGCCACAAACTGAGTGAGACTCCTGTCATTTAAACTGAAGAGGGCTCTCTGGCCGGAATATTTTATTGCTGTGAAATTTTAATGTTATGAATATAATAAACTCTGCCGAAAGAGATTTAAGATACCTAAATTTTTGGCCTTTTCTGCGTGAATGGACATCAATCATAAATTCTTATGACGTTCAGTCTATCTATCTATCTATCTATCTATCTATCTATCTATCTATCTATCTATCTATCTATCTATCTATCTATGTCTGTCTGTCTGTCCATCATTCTATCTGTCCGCCTCTCTGTCTGTCTGTCTGTCTGTCTGTCTATCTTTTTTATCAATATATCAATATGTCTGTATGTCTGTGTCTGTCTGTCTGTCTGCTTACCTATCTACTTGTTTGTCTGTCTGTCTGTCTGTCTGTCTGTCTGTCTGTCTGTCTGTCTGTCTGTCTGTCTATTTCACTGTATGTCCATCTGTCTGTCTATCCAGTATCGAGTACACGTCAATCAAAGATCTCGTCAAACCACAAAGCCGCTGTCTTCCATCTTGTCGAATTCGAGCTTGGGCACTATTCTACTTCCACTATATATTTGTCTGTGGCAACGTCCTCTAAAAGTACGTGGCGATAATGAAATTCCGATTCATCATCATGGCTACATCTTCGTCCGCTATAGAGAAGCATACAGCTCTGTTGTGGGGCCAGAGAGTCGCTGTGTCTGATATCCGATTACCATAATATCCATCCATTAAGACTTCATTATCAAGAAACAATAACATGGCCAGGCGCGAGCGCGTTCGATACGTTCTGCCATTCTCTAGCCATCACCTACAATAGCCTGTTGTATAAAATTGTGATCTTGACCTCTAACCTTGATCCTCGGGTCAAGGTCACTCTTAGAATATTTTCTACACAAAAACAGGCTGTTTGTCTGAATAAAGGTCACTGACTAATCGAAACGCCTTTTTTATAGTCATTTTTTCCCATGTTCTTAAAGAGCATTCATAAAGCAGATCTGACTGTATGACAAATTGCTCTATCACCAGTGCCATTCTTGCCCCCGATGTGTTCAAGAAAAAGATAATCGCTTTTCTGGGTGCCATGGATATTAATTTGGATAAATTTGCAAGGTATAGAGCTGCAGTACTTACAAGACCTTCTGAATTTGAAATCAACATACAACAACCATTTACTATTCAATTCTAAATTCCATTAAAACATTCCATGATTCTCGTAGCCAGAAGCGCCTTGGGTCCAGCCTCCCGCTGGCTGCGACACCATTGCTACGGATACTGAACATTTTTACGTGTTGTCTGCCGGCCTATTAGCTGACACTGGGTTGCAAACTTCGATTTCCCAGCACTGGGCAAGGAGGTGCGTAGATATTCTATTGCCGCATTTAAGCATAGCGAGCGGACTGTAAAGTTGTGGAATTAGTTCTGTCATAGCACCACGTGGGTTAAGGTATGAAGATGCCAACAGCACCTGGCATAAAAATATGCAATTTTAAATAGTCCCCGTAAAATCAGAAAACTGGCCATGGGGAGGGGAGAAAGGGATTGGATTTTAATTTCAAAGGCTTAGATAGGTGCAAATACATGTGTAGACTCAGAATAGGTGAGGTTTAGTCACTCAAGTATAAAATTTGTGGTTGTTGCTAGGTGAGTAAGGTTACCCTGTTTACTGAGTGAAAAGGCCTAAAATATTAGGTTGTCTGCTTCACTGCTTAACTTCTCAAAAGCTAACTGATTCAGGGACATCTCTCTTTGTGTCAAAATTTGGAGGAAGAGCTAACCAAGATGTTTGGAAAGTATTTTGACACGGCACCCCAGGATAAGTTAATGAGAGGTGTAAAACCTAATATAGCAAACAGTGAAAAAAATCATTGGCATCTTCATACCTTAAAGAGACGGTAATAACATTAAAGGGCTAAAACACTGAAACCACCTCGTGTCCAGAGCAAAGGGTTAATTTCGCTGCATTACATAAGGTTTCAGGTTATTTTTCATTGGAACACTTGTTATAAAATTATGTCTTCTAGCCTGTCAAAATGAAGCTTAGGTGGCTTTTTGACAAGATGGTTCTTATTTGTTTTATAATGTTTGTACTTTAGTTAAGCTAGAAACCAGCCTTTTTTGGGGGCCCGACATATAGTTCAGTAGGAAATACTCTGAGAAAATGGTAATTGAAGAATAATTTTCACTATAAAAGTTATGTATTCTACTCCACAAAAAACTTAAACTTAAACACCTGAGAGAAAAACTCAATAGTTTTGTGTACAGAATTGTTTTCACTCTTGATTTCTATAGCAAGCATATCGGATGGCCCCTATCACCTTCAGAGTCTAATATCTCAGTTCCTAGTCTAGGGACATAAGTATCATTTTGACCGTTTGAAAGACATTTGAATATATCATTGGGATAACGGCATGTGTCCCCTGGATGTGGCGAAATATTTCCTCTGCCGGGACATTTTTATGTCCACTATTACTAACTGTATTCTAAGAAATGATTCCGCCAACTTGCCACGGCGCAACGTAGCCCGACTTTATAGGGCACTCGTAGCAGAGAAAATACCTATAGTTTCGAAGGGACAGAGATTGCTATTTGCTTCATGGCCTACTAGTTCCACATTATTTTTTTCATAGAAATTAGACCGCGTATGATTTTACTTTCGCCTGAGGGTTTCCAAGAGAACACCACAATAATGTCGTGATTTTCATCCTGCGCTGACCACCATTACTCGTGCAACGTGACGTCAAAAAGCGAATTAGTCTGCACCACTCGCCTGCAAGGTTTTTCTCTCTTTATGACGTCATGCTGCACGAGTAATGGCGGTGTAAGCAGGCTTAAATTTCCGACATTCTAGCGGTGTTTTCTTAGAAATGGTCAGGCGGAAGAAAGATGCTCGCGGTTTAAATGTGGCTTTTTAGGCTGTGAAGCAAATACCTACCCCTGTCCCTTTAAGTGATGCGACATGTCGGATCTGTGGATACATTAAATTAGGCTTTGAACTCACTGGATCCATCCACGCAGCACGTAAAATTACCTTCCGCTCTTTGATATTGTTACTCGAACGATGTATTTTTTTTTCTTTTAAGATTTAGATCGATGACCATAACAGATCCAGAATTTGGCGACACGATGTTGAAGAGAATAAGGTTTGCCCACGTTAAACTGCCCACGTCACAGAGCCCACGTCAAGGTTTCCGCGTCGTGCCATAAAGGGATGACAAAAAACACAATGTATAATGAACAACTGAAGATAACGTAAAATAACATTGCCATTGCTTCTTATTTTGTAATCACTTTTGGCTGCTCATACATCCTTATGACGTCATCGGCCAAATAAGTTTCTTAAAAAGCACAAAGGCTTGCGACATGCCAGGAATGGCCACAGTGTACAAGATCTAACAAGAACCACCAGCAAGAACTGAAAGATATCGTAGGTCATTCATGCCTTTGGCATCAGGAAGGCTCAGGTCTAGCAGTCTGTGAACAGTGTGTGTGTGAGTGTTGTGTGTGTGTGTGTGAGAGAGAGAGAGAAAGAGAGAGAGAGAGAGAGAGAGAGAGAGAGAGAGAGAGTGCGGGTGCGCGCCCGTATGTATCCATGCATGTGTGTGCATCTGTGTGTGTCTATATTAATTTACTTACGTGTGTATCTATATCTGTGTGCTCTTGCCTATGTATAGCGTGGTTTTGATGTGCACTTGTCCGAGACAAATTTCCTGTGAAAGGATTAATAAAGTTTATCTTATCTTATCTTATCTTATCTTCAGAATGACAATTTGAACAATAAATCCAACCCGTTCAGTTAGGTAAGCTTCAAATATCTGCTTCCTGGACCTTTTCCCACTTTGCTCTAGCGTGTTATTACTTTTGACTAACCTTGCCCGTTTCTTATTACATTTTTATGATATTCATTACATTTGATTTCCTTTTTATCGATTGGCAGAGGCGATCAAAAAATGGAGACTGAGCGCAAAGATGTGGGTTGGCTGGGAGAAGAAAGGGAGGGGCGACATACCTAATCATAGAGCAAGAATATTTGTGTTCATGGGCGAGGTAAAATTGTGGGACGTTTCCTCCTGGCCCTTAAAATCGCGCCCCTCCTCCACCCAGCAACAAAACAAATTCACCTCTTCACTCGCCACCTCGTCCGATCCTGCTACTGACCAAAACAATGTCAAACTAGAAATTTTAGGCTGGTATGTGTGCGGGCGTTTCTAAAATCTATACCGGACGAAACCTACATGATAGACTGTACTAGCGTGCCACCATTTTGGACATCATTTCAGCAGGAAATTGTCCTAGTTACTTAGCTGGGCCTATATTTGTTTGGTCCCCGAGCCTGCACGAAAATAGGAGGTTCATGTATTCTGTGGGCGTTCTAAGCAAAGGAAGAGTATCAATCTCTAGGCAAGCCAAGCCGGCTGCGACTCATGCGGAAGAGGTTGAAAATAATGCGCTGACTCTTGAGTGGTGTTTGCAATATTTATTATTTTTGACTCATTCATTGCATACATGTAATCCTTGATACTTGCCACATCCTCCTCTGGCACAAGGTTGTTGATAAAAAGTTCCACAAACAAATTTGAAATCGTAGATGGTGGCCGCCTTTTTGCTGAGCTCCAGTTTCGATGTGCACAAAAGATTATCGGCGAACCTCAGAAGGTGCACATACCTCCCTGCAGCAACAATCGCGCAGCACCAAAAACATATCCTGGACCTGCGAAAGAAGGGTACATAGGAGAATGTCAATATGCTGCTCTCTTCCTACAAATCCTCTTACAAAATGGCAGCTCTCTATTTTAACCTACATGTATCTAGATCGGTGGCCTTGTCAGAAAGTCTCCGGGATTGGGGGTGGGGGAAAGGGTTGCGGTAATTATGGCTCAGTACAGAGGCGTAAAAACGAGGAAAGTGGACCCGGAAATCCGGTCTGTGAGAGGCTGCCCTTGTCGGCAGCAATCTTGCACAGCCCGCGCAAATCACTTCAGGTTTAGCATTGGCACTCCACCAATTTGTCTTTAATTTGACGCGTGTCTGCCCCGGCAGTGGACGAAAGGGGTTTGGATCATGTTGTAATGTTCCTCATTTTGTGTGTACGAATGGGGTGGGGAGGCCATCGCTACTGAAGACTTCAGCATTTCATCGACTAGTCTAGTGTTGCTAGGTCAGATTTTATAAAGGAGCCAAACCAAAGATAAAAAAAGCACCAAAAAAATGTAATTAGAATTTTAAAAGTAGTCAAAAAGTGGCCAACTTTTTGAAAGCAAGGAATGACATAAAAAAATAAATTCGTGTCTCAAGTCAGTCTCGAAGTGTGCACTTGAAGTTCTCGTGGCCCAGGCTGAAAAAAAAACAAACATGCTGCTTTCACACGGAAATGGTGATAAAATGAATAGAAATAAATTAAAAACTCAGTTCTCTAGAAAGTAGCCAAAACATAATCAAGGCGCTATGGTGTTAAACACACACACACACACACACACACACACACACACACACACACACACACACACACACACACACACACACACACACACACACACACACACATACATGTATATATACAGAAACACAAACACACAAACACACACACACACACACACACACACACACACACACACACACACAGAAATAAACTTGAAAATAATCAACTATCAATTTAAGAGCCAGTATGACAACATTACCACAAATAGTTAATATTATAAGATTTACTTGCAAAATTCCCCCGCCTCCCCCTCCATCATTGATCCCCTGAAGTAGAATTGCCTCGTATCATCTTTTTATTAATGAAATGTTAGTTGACCTTTGAGTCAGCTGTCCCACTAGGCTTCCAGTTCCTACGACCATACATGGAATCAAAATGACGGCCTCTGAGACACTGGAGCAATCAGGCAGACAAAGAGTTGGAGGAAAAAGAGAAGGAGATAAGGAAGCAGAACAAAACATAGGAGATGAAGGTATAAAGAAATAAAATATTAAAAGAACAAGAACAACAACTGTAAGTACAAAAACACCAATAAGATTAATATAATTTGTATCTAAGCAATGATAACTCTGACAACTTCAAGACAGTGAAATATGAAACCTTCAGCAATAATAAAAACAGCAACAACGGCATCACTGCTTCTACCACGACTTTCATTATCACAATCAACGGCAACTATCAACAACAAAATCACCCTCGCCATGTCAGTCACAAGAAGAGGAAAAAGAAGAATAAGAAAAATAAGCAGGAAAAGACGAAGAAGAAGAAGAAGAAGAAGAAGAAGAAGAAGAAGAAGAAGAAGAAGAACAACAACAACAACAACAACAAAGCCAACAACAACAACAACAACACCACCAGTTACAAAAGCAAAAATCGGTCAAACACACATAAAGGTTATTTTGAGTGATGTGCTTTACAGATTTCTTTAAAAACCGAAATATATTTTTCCAATGGAGACTGTTTCAATTTGTTAATCTATGTCTACATGCAATTATTCGCTCATTTTTCTCATACCGTGTTATCTTGATGTTAAGCTTAAGATGTTTAACTCGTGACAGACCTAGTCTCTGCGGTGGCAGGTAAGAGCAAAATTGGGTTTAAGTGTATTGCTGAAGCATGATTTAGGTCGCGCGTGTCCTCTCAATTATCTCTAAGCGNGTTATTTTCAGTGACGTGCTTTGCAGATTTCTTTAAAAACCGAAATACATTTTTCCAATGGAGACATTTTAAATTTTTTATCTATTTCTACATGCAATTAATCGCTCATTTTTCTCATACCGTGTTATCTTGATGTTAAGCTTAAGATGTTTAACTCGTGACAGACCTAGTCTCTGTGGTGGCAGGTAAGAGCAAAATTGGGTTTAAGTGTATTGCTGAAGCATGATTTAGGTCGCGCGTGTCCTCTCAATTATCTCTAAGCGCTCAATAATTTGTTTATATGGTCAGACTTTTAAGCGACGGCATCGACAACCTAATAAATGGTCTTTCATTTTTCCATAGCGAAGGAATAGTAGTAATAGTAGTTGTAGAAGGAAGAGGAGGAGGAGAAGGGAGAGGATAAGGAGGAGGAGGAAGGGGAGGAGAAGAAAAAGAAGAAGCAGGGGAAGAAGAAGAAGAAGAAGGAGAAGAAGACGAAGAAGAAGAAGAAGAAGAAGAAGAAGAAGAAGAAGAAGAAGAAGAAGAAGAAGACTTCTTAAAACACTTTATCCTTTTTCTCGCCAGTATTGCTTCGTATATGGCGGACGTATACACCTAAATCTACTCAGAATAAGGCATATTAGTGCGTAGATGCGTAGATCTAATCTATATCTTGTGTTAATTGTTAGTTATACATTAACAACTGTATTTTGGTCCATATCCACGCTAAGCTTTTCTCTGCACTCTATGCTATGTTCTTAAGAGTATATGACCATGCCCGTCCTTGTATTCAGAGCAACTTCAATAGGGCATAGGCTGAGGTGCTCATCAGAACTCGTGCCCTTAAGTCCACAGCCATTTCTCTTTAGAGTTGTTATTCCTGCTCTTCTTAGGCCGAGAACCAAATCACTATACTTGTCAGTTTTGTACACATGCTGCTCGTCCGTCCTGGACTCAAACGGCACGGTCAGTTCAATCAGTAGCATCTGTCTTGTGGTTGGTAAGTGCACTACGACGCCTGGTGGCATTTTGGATGCTCAGATTGTCGTGGGGTACATCTGGCAGCCCTGAATATACTAGCCACTCCAGATGACATGAAGGATGTATACAACTATCAAGTTGAGCTGTTTTGTATAGGCACTTCCACGGTTCTTCTGCAATAGTGCACAAGAAAATTGCGTCCGTGGTCTAGATCCAGGATTATTTTTCAGCACCTAGTCTGTACTTAGGTCGCTTTGAAAGGATTGTGTCTCCTTGTACCTTATCTACTCATTCGGCTTTATTGGAAAATCGGAAGGGTTCCCCCATGTTTGATCTCCTTCCCCTGGACTAAATCAACTGCCTAAAGCATCGAGGACACTATATCTCTTAAGAACATATAGTTCAGATAGCATCTTTTTGCTCCGAATTGCCCAAATAATTAGGACCGTCCTCTAAATTGATCTTAAACTGAATTCTCTGCTATGCTATTGATTCTGTTAACATTTGGAGCCCTTGGAGGGTGAGTATATTTGCATTCATGTTTACCGAAATCGTTCAGTTAGTGAGTACTTCGGGGTCTATGCTCTATGTACGACACTCTTGTCGAGAAGAAGTGTTTACAAGGCACTCGTCGCTGGCAGGCGTTCGTAGATGGGAGATGTATAATTTTGTTCCTTATTTCGAACGTTCCACTCATTGGAATGCGTCCAAAGCGCCATATTTTCCTTCAGAAAAACTCGGATTTTTCTGCATTCCAAAGCGTGAAAATTGCATTGGTATGCTGCTTATAACTCAATGTGGATTCAATCGGTGAAGTTATCGAGAGGACGTCAGAAAAATAGAAATGCCGCCTGCAATGCATCAAGGTTCTATCTTTACATCCACAAGAAAGACGCTTTGCATAAGAGGTTCATACTTCATGTCAAATTTTCGTCCCTCTGGGCTTCCTTAGAAGTACCTTTACGTTTATATATGAAAAGTCTAATGAACAAGAAAAGATTACCAGTAGCGAACAAACCTCACAACGCTGATGCACACAAACACTACAAAACAATTTTATACAAAGATAACAGCTACGTGCCAGCTCTACAAACAATTAGTTTTAAATGAATTCTTTCGAAGAGTATCCTTCCAGGCGATCAAATACTGATACACATGCCAACTGATTAAGATAGTTTCGACAATATGACTTACAATAGCCGTTTGCTTTCCTAGCAACAGTAAGAAATGTGCAAGATTTATGCTTATGTCCTGTTCAGTGCTTTGTTTCTGTTCGATCACTTCTAAGTGGCTTTGTTGTGAGAGAGATTGACCAAAAAATACAAAGTCATGAACAGTGAGATTCCCAAAGGTGCATAAATTAGGAGCCCGAAAGAGAGATTCTTGAGATTTGGAAAGAAATTGTCGATAAACTCTCTCTTCCAAGACTTTGTCTCCGACATTGTACACGTAGTAGCACTTATCAAACTCAAATACGAGGGCAAGGGAGAGGTGAGGGGGCATAATTTCGATTAGGTGAAAAATATTAAATGTGAAAAACAATGGACTTTAGAAGAGAACATTACAAGTATGTGCTTCTACTTTGAAAAAAACTGAGGTTCGAAGTAATTAATTTTTTTTCCCGATGTAGACAAGTGGAGTAAGCACATTAATGTAATCACCGCAGGCTCTAAAAGCTGCTTTAAAAAATATGATGATCTGATAAGGTTCTGATCATGCTCATTCTAGAATATAAGGCCCTTATTTTTATATGATTGTGACACACTTCCGTCAATAATACCGAAACAGCCAAGAGCTATAATAGGCCACGAATCTAAAAACTCGAATCGGGAACACACACTCTCCACAGTTCATAATGATTAGTATAGAAATATAGCCGAAGGGCAGTTTGAGTTGAACAAATTTATTCTATGGTTCTAAAGCAAACCACGATCTTATTATCATTTTCAATGGGAGTTTTAATGAACTGAATTGTTCCGCTCTATAAAGTCCGTGTGGATCTGACGTCAGTGATGACGCTTGGCGAAGATATCTACAACAAAGGAGTTACCGAGATTCATGTGCTTAAAAAGAAGGACACACATTTACGTCAGCAAAAGCGAAAATTGTCGTCTTCATTGATTTTCTTCTGAATCTGAATGAGTGTGTATGTGTGTGTGTGTGTGTGTGTTTTGGGGGGGNGGGGGGGGGGGGGAATAGTAGAAGAACAAGTGGGAAGAGGTGGAGAAAAAAAGGAAACGAGTTTCTGTCATTTTTGCCTTATTTCAAAGTCTAATTAATGGCTTAAATATCGGGTTGAAATTTGCAAGTCAGTACCAAACCTCATTATTGATTTTTTAAATTCAAAATGAAACATTTGCGTTCAGTTATTTCAATGAAAAAAGAAAGTCAAAACAGACAGGACAATTGGTCATTTCTGGGGAATTATTGTGTCTACAGTGTCATACAATTTTATACATCTCATTCGTATTGTTTGCAAACAAATCAAGACACATCATTCTTTTCCTTTCTGTTATAAACATACAGTATTACAAATAAAATACAATATAGCAAAGTCATTTTATTATTGAAGACCACTACTATGCACTTTTTTCTGATGTGATTTAATTTTAAAGCTTTGCCAAAGATCAAGGTAACATAAAATTTGCTATTAAAGGAAGCAGCTCCTTTAATGTTTGAAAGTCTAGAACGAGGGTAACATATTATTATTATTTTGCAACAACAACGATACGAGTAGCGGTAAAAATCTTAACAATGGACTTCTCAGATACCCTTTAATTTTTGTACTCAGAACTTCAGTTGCAATGTACTAGTCCACTAGCCACGGCTTCACTTATCAGTACTAAAATGTGACAGTTTTCATTTGATGTCTTTTTAACCCTCTTTTTAAATAATACGAAAATAAATGAATGGTTCCACACGAAGTATTCAGTCCTTTTGCATTACTGCAGGGAAACATCCAGACACCCAAAACTTTGTCAGCAAGGCTGGGGACTGTCAACAAAATGCATGTGAATAGCGAAGCATGTCTTTAAAACACATGGCAAGATGTAAGCCTCTACATGATCGAGCACTGTAATCGATTAATTCATGTTTGGTGCTGTGATCGACTAATCGACTATGATGTCAGATTATAGATCATGGCCCTCGAACATGGCAGAATATAGATCTTCATGCGTGTTATTCGGCCAAATTATGTTAATCAAATACGAGTATGCTCATTTATTGACAATGAAAATCAGGCATTCCTTTTTTTCTCTGGAGAATATAAAGAACTAAACCTGGAGACTAATTATGTCATAATCAAGCAGTGATGAGAAAAACAAATAAAACAGACTAAAGTGGAGCTTAAATCTTGTCACCATCGATTACGGCCAAAACCGTAACTTCAGTTTAGTGCTGACTTCATAGATGGCAGAGAAGAAAATATTGTCCGCTTCTTTTAATCGATCATGTCAATCATGCTATCATTTAACTCGATCAGTTGTCGTTTATGAACTATTTTCGATTACACACAGATCTGTCCATGCCTTGTGTTCAGCTGATCATTTTGAAATGCAACGGAGAAGTTAGAACTCCGACCAGTGAGTCTAAGATCAACCACACTTTGGGCCAAATTAAGAAAGAATAGTGAGAGGGAAAGGATTGAAGATATAAGACTCTCAGCCGTCACAAAAGGAAAGAAAAAAAATCTGTTTATATTTTACTGACCAGGAGGAACGATGGAAATGAGTCGATTATTTACAATGGACTTGAATCACTCCCGCCTACTGAGCCATTAGCACGAGGCTGCGCGAGACCCACAGCCCGTCAAAATACCAAAACGAGGCTGCGTAAATAACGGGAGATTTCTCTAAAAAGCGTGATTTCCATTTCCTAGGTGTCCGAGGTGTTTAGATCTGTTTGAAATTTCTTTTTTTTTTCTGCTTGTGTGGTGATCTTGTGGAAGCCGTTGAGTTATCAAATCTGCGGAAGTGGGTCATAGCTCAGAAGGCTGGGTTTCTGTTTCGTCTTTCTTCATTCTCGCTGTTCTTCTTCTTCATCCCTTTTTTTTTCCTCTTCTTTTTCTTCTTACTTCTTGTTTAACCTAAAGTCACTGAGCTGAGTAAATTTTATGTTCGGGTGTAGGACGATTCAGATAGCCTTATAGTCTACCTTTAGGGCAAACGAACATACTATGCTCCAGTACTGTGAGTGAAATCAAATCTGAAAAAGATTGTGCAGAATGACCCCTAAATTTATAAAGCTTACCCCCGATTATTTCATGATTTTGAAAAAAAGAATCTGAAGTTTGAAGTAATCCAAAGATATTAACCAAAATAAACTCAAAGAGCATACAATAAGTTGCGATAAGATATGTTCAGGCAAACTTTACTTATCCGTACTGAAATTCGCTTTGGACAAGTGCAGCACATCTAATACAGTAAACAGGGAATTTACATTCATAAGATATAACGTGATTACGCGCAGATATGGTATACAATTGCATCCACACGCACACACACACACACACACACACCCACCCACACACACACACACACACACACACACACACACACACACACACACACACACACACACACACACACATACACAGACACACACTCANACACACACACACACACACACACTCACAAACAAACAACCACACACGCAAATACACTCACCCATACAGACACACATAAATAAAGAAATGTAAAAAAAATGTAAATATATATATACACATACATAAAATCATAAACATAGATCTGTGTGCACAGAAATCTTTTTACTGTAAATTGTCGAGTATTTCAAATAAAAACGAACCAAAATTTGGGCATTTGGCATTTTAAACGCTCAGAAAGCCCATCCCAAACAAAAGATTTAGAAATATTTGTTTTTTTGCCATTCAGAGGGCTTCCCTCTTTTACCAACATTATACAGTGAAATTCAACAAGAACATATGGTCAGGGGATGCTAAACATTACAGGATCCTGACATATTGTATGACGATTTGAGAATGACGTTCGAGCATGACATGACTGTAATTACTCTAGGTTTATTTTAGTGTATTTCTATGGGGTAGGTGTTTTGATTCGTCTTGTCTGACTACTCCAGCCCATCGAAACCAATCAAAATTTTTCGATTCGGGCAGTTTTTAGTCCGAGTCATAATGGTGGTAATGGAAGAAGGTCTTGAATTTAACTGTCAGAGAGAAAATATTTTATTACTTTTATCGGTATTTTTTTGTTTTGTTTTGTCTACATTAGCGGTGTCTTTGGAAAGCCTCACAGTAGTAATTTATCCAATCTACCAATGAATAAATGGGTGCATTCGCATAGATAGATCTTGATCGAAAATCGTTGACGTTAATTTGTTTTAAAACTGGATTAATATGTTTGGAATACAGAGTATGAAGTTTCTCTTGGAACTTAAAAAGTGGTCGATCTAAATATATGAAACGAAACATTAAGTCCGCAATACTTACGTCTAACAGTTTTTGCACATGGACATGACGTTGTAATATTGTTTTCTGTACAAAAGTTTAATCACACATTTTATATTTCTTCACATGCTTCACACTTTTGTTTTCTTGACCTTGGAGAAACCGCCTATAGATCCTGAAAACAGGTTTCAGTGAGTGAGGAATTTAATATCAGCTCAACCCTAATCACCTCTGGATAAATGTGTGTTTTGGAGATTAGATGAGTGAAGGAGTTTACTGTAACCATTAAACGTCAAAATTACGAAATACCTAGCCTCCTCTTCCTTTGTGTGGAAAGATATTACTCTGCGGGCTGAATCTCATGAGAAGATTTTATGAGCAGCAAGATGCATCCATTCACAGAATGCTAGTGTGTATGTGGAGTAGAGTGCAGACCCGGTGCGGCAGTGGGTAAACAATAAACATTGATATACCTTTTGATTAATCTATTCTTGGCTCGAAGTTTCAGTGAGGACCTTGAACTCTGAATAGCATTTTCGATCAGCTTAAGGGAGACAGGAAGCAATCAACGGAGAAATCTAATGGAGGCTTAATGATTAAGGCAGGTCTTAAAATTGATCATAAAGGAAGCAATTCATCAGCTCAAAGAGAAACTCCAAATAGGCATTTGAAACCTGATTTTATGCCACTTCTTTAATTCTGTCATGCATTCCAAATTATCACTGTTTTCAAAATCGGTTTATTCCCATTGCAAGGCCAGTGTTCTAAGATCAAGCTCTCTTTGAAATGGTTCCATTTTCAAAAAGCCAATAACTTGACATAATCAGTGAGCTAACCGAGGCTCATGAATTAACGTGAAACTGAGTGGAAAAGGTGCGAAGGAGGGAGAGGATATGAGTAGGAAGAAGGAAGGTGAACCATGAAGAAACAGACAGACAGACAGACAGACAGACAGACAGACAGACAGACAGACAGACAGACAGACAGACANTGTTGGCAAGAGAGGCAAAGAGTAATGGGGGAGAGGAGACAGACAGGCAGGCACGCACGCACACACACACACACACACACACACACACACACACACACACACACATCTACACATACAGAGAGGGAGCGAGAGAGAGAGCGAGAGAGAGAGAGCGAGAGAGAGCGAGAGAGCGAAAGAGAGAGAGAAAGAGAGAAACGTACAATGAATTTAGAACATCCTCAGAAGATATAACTGAAGGTAATATAATATCGGTCATTTCATGTCGGAAAATTAGTGGTCAGCCGACACCTGGATATTTAGATATTGCAATCCTCAATCTTCAAGCTCTAAGAACCAGAAGTGGTACGTTAATGTCGATTCTAATCAAAATATTTAGGCATTTTGATACTTTCGATGCTGCGGATACTTCCGATACTTTCGATACCAATAAGCTTTGCATAGGGAAGATAGATAATTACTTTGGACCAGAGGAAAAGAATTGAAATTAATTTTGCATAAAATACTTCTGATACCTTTGTATACGGACTACATTGCAGGGTAGCTGATTGGGGCAAGAGGATAGCGTCAGAAAAGGCCCGAAATTAGGTTTGGGACTTTGCAATAAGAAGACGCCCCTAGTAAGTTAGCACTAAGCTTTGAGAAAGGATCGAAATTAATTTAAATACTTTCGATACTTCCGAAATAGTCTAGTCTATACTTTTGATACTTCAAATACTTTCATACCAAAAATCTATAGAATACTTCCGATACTGATTCCATATTTCGTATCATTCGAAAGTGTCGATTTTCAGGACGTTCTGCCCATGTCTACGCACATTTATGTTATTAATTTAATTTATCTGTCAAATATACTTAAGGTGTTAAGGATGGAAAAAGGCAGAAAGGGGGAAATACATCTAGAAGTTTGGTGCTTCAGCCAAACAAAAGAACTAAATCGTAATTTTGTTAGCAATTGTAATAAATATCAGCCGGGAGTAGACTTTACTATGTGAGTGTCATGAACAATGCTTCAACAAACAAAAAACAACCTTGTTTTTCCATTTGAGACATTATCAGCTGTCAGTGTTCGATGACTACTTCAAGCCTGGAAAAACCAAAGCTGCTTGTATATTCTCACTTTTTCATTCTTCATGAAAAAAGTCTTCGAGCACCAGATTATTTCTCACAGTGATGTTTTATAAGGGAGATAAACCAAAATATCTACATTCCTTCGTAATGCAATGCATGTATAATAGAATTTTGATATTAAGAGTGCCCTTGAGGCATAGAAACATTATATTTATTACTGAGAAAACGAGGTCTACTTGAATAGTGGAATGGCAAAATAGGATTGAATTCATGCATGTAAAATATAAACAATAACATGGAACATTCGTTAAATGATATGTTCATAGAGGCTTCACTGTGATTATCTACACAAGTGGATGTCATGACGAAAGTGAGCTTTTGACGGAAGGAAGTAGGCTTTACCGTGATCGAGTGACATTTATCTTTTCTAAGCAGCTGGTCGATATGTTATGCCATCGAATCTAATTTAGAAATGAAACTCCCAGTTCTAGTAAACAAACCAACCAAATTCTAGGCGGATCCAGCTGGACATAGAAGGGGGGAAAGGGAATGGATATACAACAAGAGAGGACAATGAGCAGCAAACGAATGGCTTGTCCATCAGCCTTGCTCTCTTGACCCTATCACTCTACTCTATTTTTATCAAAAGTCTCTTCTGACAGGACCCAATACTCCTTTCCATTTTCGCACTGCCTGACAAGGGTTCCTCAGCTTCCCGGCTAACCAACTCAAAGCACAAAGGCGTTCTCTTATTGCTTTTTCAAGACTGACAGAGTAAAAGCATTAGGTTACCTCTCTGCACTCTGATGGCCTCGGCAACGCCCACCCCTTCCCCTCAAACCCCTTAACCTCTTTCACTTTCAACCCATCTAATCTTTCGGAAGCCTCTCCAAAGTCGGCAATGACCTGGCACAGATCTGGAGCAACGCCATCGTTCTACTTCTTATATTACGTCCCCTGTCACCCGCATCATGAATATTACTTCCCTTCCTACCTGACCCAGTTTGGTCTAAGATTTCCAGTGACTAGCCAACACGCCTATCATAAAAACATCATGTTGTTGGGTGACGTCATGTAGGCCTACGAAAACAGAAAAGAAAGAGTCCAAGAAAATTATTCCGGAGTTTGAAGAGTTTATAACACTGGATTGAAAGATAGCTAATTTTCATCCGGGCACTTGACATCACACTCTTATGATTGATATCTCTCAGTCTGTACGGCAAACCACGGCTTTTGTGAGCCTTGTCATTTCTAATTCAGTAAATTTTGTATGCAAAATTTCCCACCAAAGCGCTAAATAGAGTATTTTGTTCTTTTTCAGTTTTTGGATGATGGTGTTAGGAACTCGTCATCCTAAAATACTATTGATACTTCCCCATCAGAGTTCAAACATGTATCTATGACTCACTAATGCATGCCCTAACTCTAGTGGCCATCGGGACGTTGCCGGATGATACCGAGATGTGGTCCTGATTCGCCATTCCTGAGTGCAGTGGTGTGGTGGGAGTGGAATGGGGCACCTCTTCACTTTGAATTCCTTTGTAACACAGCTGGATATTAAAGAGACGAACTGTTCTGATTGCGAGAGTCATGGTTGTGGGAATGAGGTATGCCACGTCGAATGTCATTGGTACGCCGCTGGATAATATCGAGAAGAGTCAAGTGGTCCTGCTTGCAACTCTTGAAAGCAGTGGGAATGGGGAACGGGAGGAGAAAGGCGAGGGAGGCTCCTTCACTTTGGGTCCCTATGGTAGGTGTCTGAATTATATCAAGATGAGTTGTTCTGTTAGCAAGATTTGTGGTTGCGGTGGGCCGAGAAGGGCTTCGGAAGGCAGTGGCTCGGAAGAGGTGGGAGAGGAGGGAAGAGTCATGTCCTTACTTTGAGTCCCTCTGATACGCTGTTGGATAATATTCAGAGGAGTGGGCCTGTTTGCGACACTTGAAAATAACGATTATTATTTTTTGTGGGGGTGGGG
>JAWQUT010000157.1:1365176-1376983 GCA_033807755.1 Ellobium chinense
CCCTCACACACCGCATCAATAAGCGGCAGCCCCTAATGGAAATTCTTTGATCACATTCCCAATGCGACCTTGACAAGTCAGCCGAATGGCTCATGTGACCTTCACATCGATCAGTCGAACTTGTAGTTTATTGGCCTGCTGGAGTTCAGATTGGCCGTCAGATCTCTGTATGACGTATCTATTAACAGTAATGAGCCAACCTTTTAAGAGACTGTTTCAGACTTTTGTTTTCTGATAAACTGGTTTCTAAGACTGTATATTTACCTTTTTTTTCTGTTTAGGCAGTGAAGCGAGATCTGAGCTGGTCAGCAAGACATATGAATTAGTTTTTTTTTTAATTCAAAGTTTTGTTGATCTAAATCAAAGATTTTAACTTTATAATGCACTGGACTTCACTTTAATGCCATTCCGATAATCGCAAATTCCGCTGAATCGCAATAGTTTCCACAACACAAAATGGTGATTTTCTGCTTAGAAGTCACCGGATAATGGCAGACGTGGGGAGTGAGCAGACGCAAACAGATGTTCACACAAAGTAGGATTAAGGGAAAAGTGCTCAAGAAGACAAATGCAGAGAGAAAATGGGAGAAGGAAAGAAAATGATGTGGAGAGAATCGAACCCGCGACCTCTGCGTCGGCATCCATCGCCTTGCCGTCAGTTTGAAAATCAGGTAGACAACCACGCCGCCACACACAAAAAAAAGTGGCTTAGTGTTTGTCTTGCTGAGTTTATCAATTGAAGCGTAACAGCCGTTGGTTCAAGAGGGGGCGGGTAAGCTTGCGGTGTGTGTGAGTCTCGTGCCTAGCGCTATGACTGCTAGTCTTCTGTTCGGCTTCGGGAAAGACTCCGGTCACTAAGCCTTTTTTTTTTTTTTGAGTGGCGGCATAGTAGTGTATAGGCATCTACCTGATTCCAAACTGACGGCAAGGCGATGGGTGCCAACGCAGAGGTCGCGGGTTCGAATCTACCACATCATTTTCTTTCCTTCTTCCATTTTCTCTCTGCATTTGTCCTCCTGAGCAATTACCCCTTTATCCTACCTTGTGTGAGCATCTGTTTGCGTCTGCTCACTCCCCACTTCTGTTACTGAGTGCTCATTTTCCACCTTGTACTACACCGGATAATGGCAAATCTTCTTAAATGCAACTATTTCCATGTTCGTAGGGAGTTGCAGTTAGGCGAAGTTGAATATATATGCAGAACTTTGCCCGAATTTAAGACATTTGCAACGTCAGCAAATATGCAAAACATCTGACTTAAGAGTTCTTATTCAGACATAGAAAGATCTCGATATTTCCCATAGCGATTGCCCAGACGATTTTTGCATTGTGTTTCTTTTCCCTTTTTAATAACTTCTGACCTGCCACAACTGTCAAAATGTCCTGAGCTGGGTTATTCCCAGCAACTTCTTGCCCTTTGATAGCGGATTCAGCGCATAAAACTTGCTAATGAGGAGAGGAGATTAGTTTCGTGAGATTATGCACATCATCAATGCAGTCTCAAGGATATCCTGTCATATTCAAAGACCCCAGTGCAAGTAAGACTCCACAATCCGGAAACTTGATAACATGAATGGTCAGGCCCATGATAACTCACTTGATAACATGAATGGTCAGGCAAATGTTCGACTCAAGACCAGCTGTAGCTAAGGGTTTGGCAAAACTTGTGTTGATCTTATGTGGCAGACATCTCGTCCAGGATTATGATGCACGAGGGCAGAATTACATGCTGCAGATGTGATAACAAAGACGCCGCATCTATTTGGCAACTAAAGAACAACATCACCGATAATGATGTTTATATGTATCATATCAGGGTTAACACCCACTCCTGCTTCTTTACTTTATTATTATCCCAGAAGGCTAGCTCCCGCTAGCACTTTCTCAACTCCCTCGGGAGTATACAATGCCGCTGCCATTTACAGGCGCTGATTGCTAGCACTCTGACTAGATCTTCCACTGTCTTTAGCCTGTTACCCATTTTAGTGACAAGTGCACAGAAGAAAATGTAAATGTATTTGCATTCCCAAGGCACTTACATTACCCCGTGGTTGGAAATCGTGAAGTTCATTGAGGAGTGTTTTTCTCATTATGATATCAATAAAACATGAGGTCATTTCACCCAAGGCGATCTCGTATACTTTCCACACAATAACTGTGTACCTCTTTTTCTAATTTTTAACACTAAGAAGTAGGCCTGAAGACCTTGTAGACTTTAAAATCCGTAGCAGCAAAGCGGACTTTTAAAGATAGACCTTTCCACACAACAGACAGAATAACTTTATTCGCCAAGCGACAACAACACATTTCACACTTATGAGACAATGTCCTATCTATTCTTAGTCTACTAAAGTATTTGCGTCAATCTAAGCTTTTGAAATTCAAATCCAATCCCTTATTCCCTTTCTATGACCACTTTTCTGTGTTTCATAAGGAGTAAAAAAAAATTGCAAACACTTATGCTATGTACTATTGGCATCTTCATACTTTTAGCTAAAGCTTCAAACAGACTGGTCGGATGAGACCCAGCCCAGAAGTCAAGTCATCGTCCAATTCAACAGACAACCTCTGTAATCAAGTCGACTAACAATTCAAACATTATTATATTATTTCTTGCCGCGCCGTCCGGGACAACACATTGTACCAAATTACGACAAGGGGCCGCTCACGAAAAACTCTTACATGCCACCCTCTGGGTGTTTTCAGGAGGAAATTAAGAACCCCGGGGGCAACAGATCAGTAGGGACTTTTCGAAAGTCTGATTAATTGGTAACCCGAATACGCGTAACTCCCTCCGGCAGTGCCGGTCTTGGGAGGCTCATTATGGTGGCCAACCGAAGATTACAAGGCACGAAAACAAGGGTCTTTTAATGTCGTCATCACGTAGACTATTTGCTATTTTCCCCTCTTTTTCTCATCATGGGTAGTCCCCCTTTCTTAGGATTTCTTTTGGACAGGTCACGTCGGAGAGTAATTTTGAGAGTCGACATATGCGGGGTTTCATCGGTCAGTTCCGATTGGGCATGCGCGCTGACCACAAAATAGTTAGACGCTTCAAGCCCCGGGCGAATGTTTTGATTGATGCTTATACCAAGGTATCGAGTACGTCCAGGATACACATTATGATGTAACTGTCTCATTCCGGAAGGCAAAAGAACAGAGCGTCCTGCCAAGAGAACTAACCAACGGAGATAATCGTTGGCCTTTTACTCTCTGACATTGTAAAGGCGCTGGACTACACATAGGTCAAGATCCCTAATGTCATGTCTATTAAAAATTGGACAGGGATATTTTGGCTCGACAGCCAGACGGAAAGATTTTCGTATATGACAAAGCCCAGGATGCTTTTCAACCAACTAAAAAAGTATTTATAGACTGGTTCAAATGAAAGTTGAGTCTTTTCTTAGATTTTGAGTCAGCGTAGTAATATCACATAGCTAGACAGCGAGTTGCGGTAGGAGTTCATTTTAGCATATAAAACTGAGGATGCAAAAACTGGCAGTCGAATACGGGAGATAACTCTAAAATGTGACCGTTTTGATTAACAAATACAGTCCTGTGAGAATAATCCTTCAGGTGTATTCTGACTGCCAATATACTCCCATTAGAAAAGTTCTGAGAGAAAACTGGTGGTTTCCAGCTAGCACCTTTGGCTGACTGCTCTGCAAACGTGTCACATACTCTTTTCCATAACAGTGACAGTATGGTCAAAGTTGCTACTACATGCATGTCAATGTTTTGATCTATTGTGGAAGAAGACAACGTGTGCAAAAGAAATCTGAGAAAAGTGAACTGGGAAAATTGGTGGTGGAACCTACAAAAAATAGGAAGGACTACAATATTTCAGCTATCCTTTTTTTCATCCTAGGAATACCCAAAAGCTCTTTAAATTTGTTTGGGAAAATAATTTGACTTCATCTTTGTGTTCTAATTAGACATTGTATGGGATTGTTCGAAGACTAATCGGTTGCATCTCATCCCGTAAGCTATCTAAATAATGCACACTTTTCAGGATGCTTATTGACCAGAAAGATTCAAAGTTGTCCCGTTCTTCACTTGAAACCCACATGATACGCGTATGTCTTCATCTTGTGTCCAGCACCTCCTTCTTCTTTTTCTTCCTCCTCTCCTCCTCCTCCTACTTCTACTAAATTTCCCGTCTTGTATTTAAGTTTGCTCTGTTCGTGAATTTAACAGACATAGTTTCGACAGTTTTTTGCAAGTCCGAAATGTTTAGAGCTTTAGTGCTGACGCCAAGTGCCCCTGGCCAAGTCTCATTTCGGGAAGTGATGCGCTCCGGGCAGATCTGCAGGACATGGTTATTTTATTTAAATAGGCAGATGCCAATCACACGAAAGGGTGTCTGTTACATTGCATCTGACGACAGGTGCATTCAAGCCTGTCTCTTGCATTGCATCTGACGACAGGTGCATTCAAGCCTGTCTGTTGCATTGCATCTGACGACAGGTGCATTCAAGCCTATCTGTTGCATTGCATCCGACGACATGTGCATTCAAGCCTGTCTGTTGCACTGCATCTGACGACAGGTGCATTCAAGCCTGTCTGTTTCTGTTGCACTGCATCTGACGACAGGTGCATTCAAGCCTGTCTGTTGCATTGCATCTGACGACACGTGTATTCAAGCCTCTCTGTGCTTTGTCAGTGCAGTGTAGGACTGCTCTGAGCGTACAGTGCCCTGTCCTCAATCCTAAGAAGGTTGTCCGCTTACTACCTTGTGGAACTTGGAGGAGTGTTTCTTGTGAACTGGTATTCATTTAGGGTCCAGCAAATTTGGTACTCATGTTATGTCCTTAGGCATGTTCCGCAAAAGGTATTACTTTTTTGCATGTCACGCAGAATCACGTGAGACTGTTCTGGAAATGAAAACATTACGCTATTAAAGTACTGCCTTTAACACTGTATTACTGAGACACACGTTACATAACTCATTGTACTCATTTCTATTCAATACTGTGTGAAGCGGAGCACCGATTACAAGTACTCTGATGACCCACAACTTAGTTCTGTCCACTTCCCACTAACCGAGATCTTTGGGCAAAAAGGGGAAGTGGTCCCTGCCTTTAATTCTCTTTCTCCGCTGGTAATTCTCCTTTCGACCGCCAATCTCTCCTCAAATTAATATATTACGTAACACAGTAGCCCGGCATACGTCGGCTTTTTAGCAGCTATGATTCCCATTTCAAGAGAATAATGCCATAGCTTGTCAGAACTCCCAGACTGCATGAAATTATATGAAGGAAGACGGATCGATTTTGTGTTGGGAGGGGGGTCGGGGAGAGGTCGGAAGAAAAAGTGGCGTCCTGGCAGGGCCGTCTCTGTCTGGTCAAGGTCCGCCTCCTCTCTTCTACCTGTGTTTCCCACCCCAATCCCCCCCAACACACACACACACACACACACACACACACACACACACACACACACACACACACACACACACACACACACACAATATCCATGCACTTTGGAGCACTCACATAAACATCTCTTTCAGACCTACGTAATTTAAAAAAAAAATCTACAATGAGCGAGAGATGGGTGTTGGGGTGGAATGGGTGTGGGTGAGTATGTTGGTAGATACGGACTTTGGAGAAGCGGAGACTCAAGATGTATTATCACTCTCCTGGACATCCTTGGGAGGGAGTGGGGGTGGAAGGAGTCTGTTGGCAGGTGAACTTTGGGAGATGCTAGATTTGCATCATCTCTCGTTTGGACACCCTAACTATTCTCTATAAAACAGCCAGGAAACTCATTCTTGAGGGGGAGTCGGCTCTTTTCAGGCTTAGTGGGAAAACCCAGCGGTGTTAATAATACTGACGCAAGGGTTATTCCCTCTTGAATAAATTCTCTGAAGTCCGTCTCTTCAGTGTAACAAGAAAGGACCATAAAGGAAAAAGAACATCATAAAAAAACAAAAACCAACTGACGTTTGGATAGAACAGAAATAACTGAAGTCAAAGTCCTCGTCCTTGAAACCTATATGATTTGGGGAAGCTCTCTGATTAAAATATTGAATAGCCTTTTCTCAACGTCATTTCTTTGTGAAAGTCTAAGGTTGAATCAAATCTTGCCTTTTTCGTTTCGGTTACAGAAGCCTAATCCGATTTCTCTCTTTGAGCCAATTAACTGTTTTCTCTACAGTCACTTACAAGAAATTCCACCATTTCCAAGTCTTCTTTAATAGTTTGCAGAATTCAACGAGCTTATTAAAATTGATGTGTAAGATATAGATCTTTCCTTTCGTTTTCGAGCTACGAACCGATACATCTAAAGGTGTAAACAAGCTAGCTAGTTTCCTTAACGACAAGTGCTGGGCACAGAATGCCACACCGAAACCGAAGTGAATGACCCAAACTTCAGGTTTATTTTACATAATCAGGAGAGAATGCAAACAAATTCGCAGGTAGGTTCACAGATCTAGGGGCCATTCTCCATAATTAGTTTTTACACAGATTTTTTTAACTGTCTTCCTAACCCGTATGGCAACTCGCTCTTTTCATCCACTTAGAAGTCTGTAACCTACAATGTGTCACCACTAGTCTTTTAAAGACACGCATTACTTGCCAAAGACAATTTGAGTACAGGAATGTCTGACTTCTGACTTCTTTCGTGCAAGGGTTATTCCACAGGGATTTTACTCTTAGTTATTCCACAAGCCAGCTACACCAAAGTGATATCAGTGCATTTTCACACTGACTTGTTGCCAATAACTCAGATATTATAGACAAGGTTGGACAAAACTAAAATCATATTAACACAGTTCGTGAACTTAAATTTAGGTGACATAAACTTGATCTAAGCTTAATAGCTATTTTAGAGGAAGTAATCCGGATATGAACTATAGCTGAATGCTTGATATGAATTTTAATTTACTACCTAAATTTTAGTTCAGTTCACATCTGTCTAAAAAAAACCAATACAACCAAATGCCGATTTCTAAAACCAAGTGGTACTGAAAATTGCTGAATTTTCATAAAACGGAGCTAAATTTGATTTTAGGGCTTTTTACCCTTAGTGAATTAAACTTGATCTGCACCAGCTCTATTTGTAGGAAATGAAAGCTGACTAACTCACCAAAGAATGAATTTCTGTTTTGGCAAGTGACTGGATGTGTTCCGTGAAATGGCCTTCGAAAGACATTTCACTGATCAAAGTTACTAAGTTTAACCAGTGAGATTAATACTTTACAATGTCAGAAATCAGCACTTGCGGGGGCTGCTGCTGACAGCTCCGTCTAAAGTACACAATTTAGTTTATCTACTGACTTAGACCTACTTTGATGGCTTCTATACAACCCTTTGAAGAAAATAAATTCCAGGCCATTCATTTTACTTTGTCAAGTACTACCAGTAGATAAATACTGTAACGCTGAACAAAGCTCCAGTGACTGTTCTGTTGACTTGAACTTAGAGCAATCTCCCTCGTATAAACAGTCCATGTGCACTGCTAAGCGATGATGTAGACTTTGGTAAAATGCAGCTGTATGAAAGCATGGAAAATATTGTGATGTGATTAAAGGGCAGGGGCGCTTTTTGTGTTCCATCTCTATATTTAATAAGTAGTTATTTATCTGAACATTAGCAGCGATGAATAGAAAAATGCTATTAAACTGATTGCGATTAAGTGGCGTCTGCCATGTTTCATATTATAATTAGGTATTTTCATTTCCATCACGTGACCGAGGAAATCTTGCTCACACGTTGGTTTGTTTACATGCTCTGCTCGTGTATGATTACTCGTCATTTATCAAAATATCCTAGCAATCCCTAGATCACGTGGTGTAAATGACCCGTCTGAAAATACCTCATTGTGCACCAAACCAACATTTCATCCTTGTCGAAACCAACTTTACTTTTACAATACAGTAGTTGAACCAATCGCACTGAAAACAATGGGAATTAGTGGGTGGGGGTGAAGGGTGGCCTGTGCTCACACCTAAAATTATTCTGCGCAACATGAATGACTGAATGCCCTTGAGTGAAACTCAGTGTCCACCCAAACTCATTTCTCACTTTATGAGTACTTCTTCTCCCCCTCCCCCCTCCAACTTTTTTTTTTTAAGCAAATCTATCCTCCTCTAGCGCAGCTCCATACCCCCCTGGCATATATATCCAATGTTTAATAAGAGACTTAGTAAGGAGCTAGGAAAGTTTTAGTGACTTCCTTCCAACATTGTCCAGCTTTCGTTATCCTGACAAAAACAACAATAAACATTAGGCCATTTCATAAGACTTTGAAAGCAGTTTGAAAATGGACACCACCCACAGTGTGTTCACGGACTGTCTACTTATAATTTTAAAACGAATAGTTTTCTCGGACTCAGATATCAAATATTTATTAAGCTTAATAAACAAACTAAGTCATTTCTAATCTAATCGCGACTCCTTTTAATGGCAAGTTTTTCCTTGCTTACTGCATCTTCCTTGAAAGGCAATCTTTTCCATGTTGATTACTACTCATTTTTACGGCAACAATTTTCCATGCTTATTGCAGCTTCTTTTAATGGCATCCCCCTTTTTATGGTCATTACAACTGCTTTTAATGGTAGCCTTTTCCATTCTTCTTGCAACACGTTTAACCTTCTCCATGCTTATTGGCACTCCGTTTAATGGTAACCTTTTCCTTATACTCCCATGAAGCTGCGATTAAGCGAAGGGGCCAAGTGTACTTGTCTGTCCGTCCACTAACATGCATTCTTCTCCTCGGCTTTCAGACCCTGCGAGGCCATGTCGCCTGATAGATCTACTCACTCAGGCGTTTTCCAATAGAGGAGGTGAGAAAGTGCGTCCAATTTCCCCCGTCTGTTACACACTGGAGTCCGCGCACAAAGCGAGTAGCGCCTGCGACTCACTCTGGCAAATTGAGACAATTGTTCATGCCTGCTTGTAGGCATTGATCAGAGGCGTTTCATTTAATTACTGTCCTCGGCCTCCCACGATACACGTGTACACAAACTCGTGTGCGAGGGTCAGTCGCCCTGGCAATCACTTCTCACCCTGCCTCCCTTCGCGTTCTTTTCTCTTGTCTTCCTTTTGCCTTTCTTCTTTCGCTTTTTCAGCTCTCTTCCTCTCTTACTTTTTCTTCCCCATTAAAAACTTCTTTCATCGCCCTTTTCTTCTTTTTGCCTACTGTTTCTTCCTCCTCTACTCTTTTCATAAAGCTTATTTCGTTCTTTCTCGTCTTCTCTTTTCTTCTCTTCTTTCTTTTGGCCTTGTCTCACCTCATTTTTTCAAAGACTAAAATGTAAGAAGACACCAGATGAAGTTGGTCGGTGGGTCGGTTGGGCGCTGTTTACTTGCTGTCTATTTACCTCTGTCTGTTTCCCCGTCACATGTGCCTAATGTACCATCACCACCATTTCTACTATTACCATTACCGCAACCACTATGAACACTACAAGCGCCATACGGACATTACCACCCACACTTCAAAATAATACCTATATTGCCATGCACCATCCCCATCTCTACCATCACCTCACAACTGCATTTATCACCACCGCCATCACTACTGCTGCTTTCACCACACCAGTCACCACAACAATGCCTTCCCCTCCCCCTCTTCCATTACTCACACCACCATTACTGTCTTCATCACCACAGTCATCATCACAATTGCCTTCACCATCCCAAACACTACCATTATCACTACGACTGCCTTCACCAACATCACCACCACCACCACCACAGCTTTCACATTCACCACCACCACAAAGCTTTCACCACAACCACAACCACCAGCGACGCCATTACCACCTCCATTACCACCAGCACCACTGCACTCTTCACCACCACCACAATCATCAATGCAGCTGTCTTGACTATTACCACCAAGACTACCCCTACCACTGTAGCTATTGTCACCACAACTACTACCACCACCACCACCACTACCATCACCACGGCTGCCTTGATATCACCACCACCACCAACAACAACAACAACATTACCATCGCTGCATTCAACACTACACCAACGTCTTCTGCATATTTAAACAAAAACGACAACAAAACAATGAATAAGAGATATAGAGAAAGACACAACAACAGATCTCAGAATTTTTACTTGACCACAATTCTCTCTCGGCCTTACTTTCTCCATTTCATTGGTTGCTCAAAAGAATTAACCTAATTAAAGAACATTGTTGTCGTTGTCACCCTTTCTCTTTATATACAGACTCCAAAGGAAAATTTGCAAGCAGCAGAGCGGGCGAGACCAGTGTTTGGGCTACCTATTGATGAGAATAGACCAACGCCTTATTAGAACCACCGCCAAATTTCTTTCCATCGACCAACGCAAATCGAAAGTCCCCGAAATTGCCCGAACCATTCACGGCGTCACCGAAGACAGGTCAATTTCTCCATGACCATGTGAGGATTTTATTCTACGGAGGTTGAGGGTTGGAGTGGGGTGAATGCTTTAACACTTTCGTTACATTTCGTTGCAAGACATCTATGAAGGACCTACATTCTGTAGTTAACTATATAAACTGTGGTGAATAAAAGTACTAATGAATGCCACGAAGAGTATGAGTAGCTCAGGGACCCAGCCCCAGAAAGTAGTAGAAAAGTGCTGCTTGCTCATTTGTGTGTTTGTTCATGTGAAACAAAACCACTGGTATCAGTGTGTTGCTGAGAAGAAATCTGGAGAGTACATAAAGTATAACTATTTTAACGGTCCATGTTCTCAAGATGTTTTAAAATGATAAAATTATCTATGAATGTCTGGAAGGGTTAAGAGGCAGATCTGAGGGATCTGATAGATCATCATTGTCATACGGACTTGCTTTGGCCGTGAGAAACGACAGTAACTTTCTTTGCACATTTATCCCATTCAATAGTCGACGTCATGTTTCTCAAGTGCATGGCTGCATTTGGTCCTTGCAGTTTGACACATCTTTCTTTGCAAAGGAAGTGTTAGTCTTTAGGTAAGCCAAGATGCCTCGGAATAAACAAAACTTATCTACTAACTTGCTAGTTGTGTTGCTGTTCTTATATCTTTGCCTCATTCATTAGTAAACATACCACAGCTAATTCTTTCCATATTCTCCTTGGTAGGACGCTCCACTGACAAATTTGAAACCATAGATGGTTACCGCCATGTTGCCGAACTGTCTCTTCCGGTGATCCAGCATACATTTCTAACAAACCTTTAGTGGATGTGTACCCTTCGTCACTGTGACTGACGTACACCAACCAAAAACATATCTCTGATACCTCCTTTGCTAAGGAAGGGCTGTGGCTTGCCCTTTCGTCAAACTGCCGGGACCAAACAAACGTAGCGTCGGTGTCACCAGACTACCATAAGTTTATTTGCTTCTACATAGATTTGTTTGCGTTAAGGTCTTCTGCTGCTTCTGAGAGATTACTATATTGCATTCATGTATGAAGAAATAATTCATTACTTAAGTAAATAGGACGTCGGATACGATACAGTATTGCTACTTCCGGCATGTCCATGTACATTCAAACGCTGTTTGGACGGAAGCGTGAGGACAAACATGTACGTCATACGCAGCGAAAGGGTTAATGATGGTTTTGGGAGAATCCGACCAGGGCTGCGTTTACAACAACAAAAAGACATACACACTTGGGAAGGGAGGAGTGAGTGATGACCCATCGATCATCAACAATCGAAGATCATCAGACTTGCTAAACCTTTGGCATCACACAAAGGAAAGGCCCGAACTTCCGTTCACTGACCACACTGGCTGAATGACACGGCTCTGGCTTCCAGCTGGCAGCAATCAAAGCTGAGAGGAACCATCGCAAACAGATTGGAGGGTGGGGA
>JAWQUT010000157.1:1400662-1421555 GCA_033807755.1 Ellobium chinense
GGGAAGGGGGTTGAGGGAAGGGGAGAATACCGAGAACAAGAATAGTAAGCACTCTGTCGACATCAGTGCCGACATAGGTTGAACTACGAGTATAGTGATTTTATCTTAGGTCATTGCAAGAGCTTTATTACCTATTCACAATTATACTTTCTCTGACAAAAATGGCAGATGGTATAACATCATACGTTTCTCTGCTGCCTACCAATTCTCTGACCAAAACGGAGCATCATAGTTCAAACTGCACTGTTGTCTTCTGACCGAAAATGACCGTAATGGAGGNGGGGGGGGGGGGGGGTGGAGATAATATGTGCGGAAGGAGGAGGGAATCGGAGAAGAGCATTTTCATCTACGAGTAGCCCATATTATCAACATCTAATTTCGGTGAAATGTGAATGCTGTTGAGTACACACATTCAAATTTGATCTAATATGGAGTTGCTATAAATACTGGGAACATTGATATTGTTTATGGTGAATGTGTCATCAGTTTCTTTTTCGTCCGAAAATTCTAAAAGGCTTCTACCACAAACTCGATTCTACCTATGAAATAACAGAGATAGGCACTAAAGGACAAAATAATCGGTTTCATAAACCGAGCGGTACTCGATACTACCTGGAACTGTAGGTCAAGCAGACATTATTCGACGATTGACACCTCGGTCCTCTATTTATGTTTGTGCACCGCTTCACCCCGGCCAAAAACATTGTTTAGAAATCGATTCTGACTTTAAAAAAAATAGCGAAAACAAGTAAAGAACCTTGGCTTTTCCAATCATGACAAAGAGTTTGTAATAAGAGATGGCCCCAGGAGTGTGACAATTTCTCATCAGCCATGTCAATGTCGAGACACCGTTTCTGTGCTATCAATGAAGGTTTTATAAAAACAAAGATTGTTTCGTTTCGAAAAAGAAAGGTCGAAACACAGCTCTGAATGCTTCGCCCGTGATGACGTAAGAATTTTTATTCCACATGACTTAAAGAGAAGAAAATAGCGCTGCGTTTGTTTGGTCTCTGCGGCGTAGAAAAAGGGGCCATCCTTAGCAACGGAACTTTAAGCCTCTAAGCAAGCCAAAATGGCTGTGTATAATGCGGAAGAGCAAGATTATAATGCACTCACTTGCGAGTGCTATTTGCAATACTTACATCTTTGCCTCATTCTTTATATACATACCTCTTTTGAATCTTGCCACATCGTTCCCTGATACAAAGCTGTTGATAAGACGTTCCACTAAGAAATTTGAAACCGTAGATGGCTGCCGTCATGTTGCCAAGCTTTCTCTTTCTGTAATGGCAAAAGACATCACATTTCTAACAAACCCCTAGTAGGTGTGTACCCTTCCTCAATGTGACTGGCGTGCACCGGCCAAAAAACAAACCCTCGATACTTCCTTTGCTAATGACCGCCGACAGAATACATGGATAGTCCCTTTTGCTACGCCGCAGGGACCAAACAAATGCAGCCAAGAAGACATGTTTAACCTTAAACATCACCAAAGTCTATCGTTTCGCACAATGGACAACATTTTTGACCGTCGAATAATGTCTGCGTGACCTACAGTTCCGGGTGGTATCGAGTACCGCTCGGTTTATGAAACCGATTATTTTGTCCTTTGTGTCAGGGAAGGATGTGGCAAGATTCAAAAGTGGTATGTATATAAAGAATGAGCCCAAGTGGCTTTTGGCTTACCACAGTAGTGAACATTGTCCTACATTAGAATATGATTCATTCATGCGTTTTCTCTTTAATTTATGTTGATAGGCAGTTTTATTGTGTAGGTGAACTTTGTCGATGAGTAATCACGCAGAACTATGATCAGCATCCGAATGCCAAAGGCAGCCAATTTAGTGGATTACATTCTTGCGCAACGTAAAGATGAGATTTACTGATAAAATTGTTGTGTTCAGGCCCAATGCTCATGTAACTTCGCATCATCATTATCTTTGCAGGCCAGATCACACCATAACATTATCAATTCTCGCCTAGGGGATAAAAATAAGTCACGGATTCCTCTGTCCGGAACAACATGAACAACAACAAGAAAAAGAACAACAAAAACAACAACAGCTGCGACAGTAACAACAGCAACAATAATAACATCACCACCACCACGACCACCACCACCACCAACAACAACAACAACAACAACAATGGCAGCAACAATGAAATTTTACTTACAATAGAGAAATAAAAAAAAATAACGTTTAAGAAAGTAATTTTGGAAAAGAGGGAGCAGAGAATCTTATATATCGTTTCATTATAATGCAGCAAATAACATGTCATGAAATGCTTTTTTAAAAAATACATTTTCATATGACCTTAAGCTTTGCCAGATAATTTTCCTACTCGGGAAAATTCTCTGTGATCTGCAAAGTGTTCCAGAATTAGACCAAACAAATATTTTGTGCGTCCCACTATTTTGAATTTTATCCCAAACTATTGTGTATAACCTAATGCCTGCAAATTTGTGATTTCGGCCATAAACAGCTACACAGGATTTTACCATGTAACTGGAAAGAGAACAAGAATTCTCTCTCTTGCTTCCACCCCAGGGCAAGTCATGCAAAGACCAAAATGTCAAAGTGGGTTAAGCTGAAGTTTTCATCCACTTTAGACGACATCAAATGACTCTTGACACGCGACTTGTTTCTATTTTGGCAACCAGCCTGGAAAACCTGGCAACTAAAGAGGCGGATTCTAACAAAGCTTTGGAATTTATTTGAATCTGAAAGAGGTTCGGTTGGCTCTAAAATGTAATAAAAAATGGGTTTCAAGACCACTAAGAATTATTATGGAGTCTGTTTGAATACTGCAATTAGATGTTTAAAGAACATTATGAGCTTTTTTTTTAGGGAATTTTGGTTTGTGAAAGTCAGTACATACTGTCTGTATGAGCTCAGAGGCCTGGTAGCACATTTTTGCATACAGGGGGCTGGAACTCATATTCCCCCTAACATAGATTCCTCCTTGTGGGCACATGCGTTTGGCGAACGCATAGGTGTGATTGTTTGTGTAAATATTATTGATGTGTGTGTGTGTGTGTGTGTGTGTGTGTGTGTGTGTGTGTACGTGTGTGTTATTCAGTTTAGTTACGAATCTGTGTCTTTTATAAACAAGACAATGTAATGTTCAATTTAGACTAAAAAAAATAAACACATCTTATTACGCAGGTACATTCTTTCCTTCCGCACGGATATTGCATACGAACAACAGCAGCAACCACGCACAGTTTACATAGTCCTCGACAAAGAGAATGCACTCCCACTCTCTCACACTCTTACATACAGGTGTAAACACCAACATAAAAACAAAATGAGACCGACAAGTCTTACAAACATAGAAAAAACATTTTATTATCGCACTGCATTCCCTTCCCACCCCCTCCTTTTGGACCGCAACCTCTCTTTAACCGGTTCTCGTTAAAAGCGAACATGACGTGAAGTAGCCCCACTAGAAATCTACGTGTTGTCACAACACAGCAGTCTGAAAGTTCGTTAAGTGGAACGGCGGAAGGAAGCCATTCAGAGTCTGTGGGGCAGGCATCGTGCATCAGTGAGTCTCTAAGACAGATTTAAAAGTGCTCGGTGCCATTACCGACATTTGACTGGTTTTGATGTACGTGAACGTTAACGTAACTGTGGCCCAGGCACTTGCACAACAGTAATAGTTACGCTTATTCCATATTTGCCTACGTATTTTTGTTTTTTTTTGTATGAGTTGTTTATATAACACCTATCTTCCATTTATCTTCTTTTTCCTATTAAGACAATGTAGAGTTTTGACTTGTTATTATATTAATATTGTACAAGTTAAACATCCGCCTTATTGTTTTGCTCTAAGCAACAATTTCTCAAAACCGTGTCTACGACCATTTGTAATCGGAGAAATTTTGTTTGTAGTCTGTTCCCTGAAACTATGATGTTCAAAGAGCGTCCAGTCATCAATCAGTTTAAATGAAAAATTGTAGATTATGAACCTTTACATTATCCATACATTAAACGTCCAACAACGTTTTTGGCTCTGAGACGTCCTAGAAGGTGCGTTTAGCAGCTGAGCTTCCTGAGAAAATCCATGACAAATTCGAGTGTGTTTGAATTTGCTATGAGCTGGCATTTTGGATGCCCAATGAACAGGGTTCTGCATAAACGTATTATGAAATGTAGATAGTTTGTCTTTGGTATTTTAAAATTTGATGGTGCCTATACCTGCAGCTTAGTGTGAATCAAGCACTCATTTCAATTCAATTCTGTTTATTAGCTCTTGCAGAGTTCTGCACTAGAGCAATGCAAACAAATATAAAAATATATTTCAAAATAGTGAACATTGAGCTCACGATGTTACCCTCCCCACACCTGTGAGGTGGTCTCTAAGAAAATATATGGTTACCATAATTTACGCTCTAGGAAAGCTGTCAGTTTCTGCGTTCTATAAGCAATGTCGTATTATTTATAAAGGCGTCAATGACCAGCCTATTCAGTCTCACGGCGTGGCTGAAGGACGGGAGGAGGGGGNGGGGGGGGTTTGGTGGCATTGAGATGCTATTTCCATCTAAATATAAAAAGACACATCATTGTGGTTGTTGTTTCGGCAAGCGTGAAAACTCATTTCCACTTAATGGACCGAATCAACTGTGTTTTCCGTAGTTAATCCCACTCCCCACAGCGTAATGTTACACAGTGTTGTGTTGTGCATATAGCTCAGTGTGTCCACAGTATAATGAGTTTGTCATTGCACTCAAATAACATTTTAGGATCTGAGTATAGATTAGAAGGGCACAGTATCTCTTAACTTGCTGATTAAATCCAATCTGTTTGTCTGTCTGCTTGTCTGTCTGTCACATGGATATATTTATTGCAACTTCAATTTTTTTCTCAATTACGCAGCTGATTTATAGCACAGACCTAAGGTAAATATTGCCGTTTCATTTTCGAAAACCCCAGATGAGCTATCTGCTTTGGCATTAATCTATTTGCTTTAAATTTATGACACACATTAGTTAATGCGCTCTGCAGAAGTCTCCCAATAAGCGGTTCGGTCTGAACTTGGACAGAACCAGTGACCATATGCATAATTCTTACGTTAGTTAACGCACTGCGGTAACCACGGGAAACTCTCAAAACCTTAGTAATGTTCACTGTAGTTAAGGCAATGCGTTAACGTACAGATTATGCCTACGGCCACCGATAATGAAAAAAGCTTTGAAGAGGATTCCCTTCTGATTACTAGAAAGTGCAGGCTCTTTCTTGTTTTAATTAACAACGCAGCTACATTAATAAATTACGGGTATGTACGATGAGAATACACAACACTATGTCAATAGCGTCGCTTCTGTGCAAGCAAACATAGCAGCAAAAGAAGACAGCTTATCTCTCTCTCTCTCTCTCTCTCTCTCTCTCTCTCTCTCTCTCTCTNCTCTGTCTCTCTCTCTCTCTCTCTCTCTCTCTCTCTCTCTCTATCTCTCTCTCTGTTCTCAAAGTCTAATATCGACATATACTGTGTGATAAGAGGACAATGTATACTGCTTCGTAAAAAAGAATTGCCTACTTGACAAATATAAGTGGACATTTATTCATCTATTTTCTTATTAATTAACTAGTAAGTTCTCCCATTTCTTGAAAGGGACCCTGGTGACCAAATTGCCAGATAAAATTCATGCAAATCATATTATAAAAAAAAATAAGCTTTTCTTTGTACGCAACCGTGTATTTCTCAACCGATTTTTGCTCAAATTTGCTGTGTGAGTCACAAATTCTGCGCAGATGGTCCTTTTTTGGTCAGTGATTGTTTATCTTCTGCCCCAAAATTTATACAAAATGGATTTTCCCACATCCGAGTGACCGGCTTCATTTTTTAACTCTGACATTCATATGCGAACGACGTCACTTCTTTTTGCGTAGCCTGTTATGGTGTCTGGCGCCAACTTAGCGTCTTGAGGCCAAATTCCTCGAATATGGCGGGTTTTTAAGGAGGCTGGTGCCAATAAAAGTCATTTGGCGAGTTATATATTTTCTGAGTTTAACCGATATGTTTACATACAAGGACGTGTTTGAGCATAATAAATAATAAAAGAGAAGCAGTGTAAATGCTGCAGTATCAGTATGGTCATTTTCTTCACACAAAAACCCCGCAAATTTGCTGGTGCTTTGACTAGTATCATTAAATTCTAAATCTCTAATCGAAGAGTGATGGGGCATTCCGGTTCCAAAAGTTTAACCACATTCAAGCTAACAAGTATTGATTTCTTTTGTCTTGCATCTTTCCCATAAACTCCGGTGCGCGCCGTGCTGGGCGCAGCTCAGTGGCGTTCAACAGCACATTATAGGGAGAAATCATTACAAATTATTGTAATCTTCCTTGAATTTATCCTTTGAATTGTTGTTGCTATCTGTGATTTTTTTTACTTCTATTCAGTTACTCGCCAAACACCCAAAAGGCACAACTTCAAATAACAACATTCACTTCCTTTAGCCAGGTACCTATTTTACAGACGGATGGACTGAGGAAAATGCGAATGAAATGCTTTCTCAAGGCACTTACAATATTATTATGACCGTGGTAGGGCATCAAACCCAAGATCTTTAGACCTTGAGTCCATCGTCGCAACCTTTCGACCACACATTTTCGATGTCACAAATTTGAGCTCGTAGGCTGTTAATTACATATAGATTACCGTTAGGGAGTAAGTTTTTTGATTTTATATTATTTTTCTTGCTTTAAGCTAAATTATAATTCCGAGAGCTGTTAAACCAAGTACAAGAGATTCAATTAAAGTTGATGCCAAATTAAAAAAAAAGAAAGTGCCCAGGAAGCAGGACATGGACTTTCATATAGGTGTTCTTTAATCTGAGATCACCAGTGTGTTAAGCCTGGACGTTGTTTAATCAGTGAGGTCCCTTTAGAATTACGAATTACGCAGTTTCAATTAAGGTGAAAAGGGTGTAAAATATATGGTTATCTTTTACAGACCCCAGGCCTGCAGAAACAAAATCATTATAGGCTAGTGGGAATCCCAGCGTCCAAAAGAATGCCTTTACAAATTTAGAGTTGTGTTTCACATTATTGCTGTTCTTACATGTTTCGATTTTATGGGTGAATATGATGAGACGACACTAACTACAAACAAAGCCTCACCATTCCATTCCCTTTGAGGAGAATTTCAAGGCCTCCCCCCCCCCCCAAAAAAAAAAAAAAAAAAANAAAAAAAAAAAAAAACAACAAAAAATCATCATGACCATCATTAATTTACACTAGAGTTGTGGTTAACTCAGAATGTTTTAAATCAATATTTGATGAATGAATTGGTCTGTCTAAAATACTAGTTTTAAAACTTCATGTATTGAATGTCTGTCAAGAGGTGTATGTAATTCAATATACCGCGTTCCGAAAGGTGAACGATGGTAAATGGTAAGTCTGTTCCAAAATGAGTTGTTTTATGATTTGCGCTATTCACTGTGGAAAGAACAACATGTGCACTTCACTATTTGTCAAGGTTGATGTATAACGTCGCATGCCATAGAAAAAAATGAAGGATTGGACTCACGTTATAACAACAACCATACTACTACTACTACTACTACTAATGATAACAACAATAGTAATAATAATAATAATACTAATGCCGTACTACGTCTCGTGTCCACTCTAATGCCCGCTCACGTGACTTAATACTATTATTACCCCAACAGACCTGATCACTTCTTTTCTCGACTCCCTGAGGAGCATACAGTGCTGCTGTTATTTACATTGCAATTAAAAGATTTTTACAGAAGTGCTATCACCCGTCCGCTGAGCACTGGCTAGACGGCTTGGCCGTGCGGGTGGAACGTATTTGACATAAGTTTATGGCCGCCACGCGCGCAATGGGTGTAAGAATTCGGCTTTGCATAACGTAACCTTTGTGTAACGTAGGTTGTCTGGGGCAGGCAGAGGCATTATATTATCATGTTGACAGACATTTTTGGGCTCAGACATGAAGTCCGATGCCATAACTAGAACCAGTCTAAAACGCTGAGCAAAGTTACAAGAAATTGCACATGATCCAGACAAATTATTTTGTGAAATACGACTTAGTGTGTCAACACAAATGACAAATATACATTGCTTGATTTTCCTATTAAGAAAGCAAATTGTTCTCAAACAGTCAATATTACAGTTGAGTCCGCTTAATCCCCCTTCGCTTAATCGCAACTTTCCCCAGAGAACAGAATTTTTTTTGTATATATATAAGTCACTAGATAATCACAACTCACTCCAGATAATCGCAACTCCTCAGCGGCTGTAAAACTCAAAGATCGGCGGTAGAAGGATTACGGCTCATAAATAAATATTTACTTTGACGGCTGAACTGTCAAGCTGTGACATGTGTGATAAGCTCCTTCTTTCCATCTTCCCCTCTTCTTGGCCTCGGCTATTCCCGATAATGCTTCTGTGCCGAGCGCAGTAAGGCCCACTCAGCCCCACTATCCTCCCACTTCCTTCCCCACGAACTATTCCGTCATCGAAAGGAGGAGAATGGTAACACCATACTGTGCTGAACCTCTGGCTTGTTCCGCAAATTTCAGCGAGATCAAAGAACATGTCATAGGGGTTGACGGTCGGTCCCGACTGCGTCACTCGGCGATCGAACATTCTTGGGCTGCAACACCGTCTCGAGTTTGGCTGTGAAAACGTACAGGGAAAAGGCTGCTCCTCTCCTCTCCCCTCCTCTTTGCAAAGAGGAATACCAGCTCCGCATAATCGCAGCTCTGATTAATCGCAACTTTTTCCGTGATCCCGAGAAGTTGCCATTAAGCGGAGTCGACTGTATTTACGTTTTATAGAAATGACCTCTGCATAGTATTATTCTGAATAGTATTGAGGATCTTTGCGTGTGTGCCTTGAAAAGTGCAAACAAATATACTTCAACGTTTTCGTTCTCCACCATGCTTACAGAGAAACAGTACGGCAGCTGGCTTCCTGTATTATGGCAGAGAGAAGGACTCGTGCATGTTAAGACGTTTCCGTGTTCTGCTGGACGTATCGACAGGAACGCGATGGTTGTTAATGTGCGATATTGATTTAATATGAGGATGATGGAATATCTCTTCAGTCCGACGGATAACTATTCATATGGACTTTTTGGAGTGAGGGGACTTCATGTTTGAATAAAAGCAGAATTTTAATGGAAACACTGTTCTCCGTAGATTGAGGAGACCGTGGATAATAGAGCGGCAATCAACACATTCGGACTGCGATGACGTCGACTCTACAGGTTTTAGGAGCCAAACTGTGAAAGTCTCTTTGAACCATTTTGATAAAATGTTCTCCTCGATCAAAAGGAACGTTCCGAGATAGCCAAATCTAGTCCGCTGGTCTGGTGCTATTACTGTGCTCAAATTATATACTGTTTACAATTGGGTTCCTTCATTAAGATTTTTCAAAAGTTTGATTTAGATGGAAAAGCGTTAAAAAGTTGGCGTTCTTTTGCAAATCACAGGTCCACACAAAAGTTACTGCATGCATGCACTCCACTGAAGCCACAGAGAAAGACTGCAAGAAGGATCCTTTGAACAAACTCAGGCCTGAATTTCACCTTTTTTGCATTCTGGTTTAATGTTATACGCTTATTTCTACACTGTTTGTATTCTGTTTGTATAGGCTCTGATAATTCAATTTTTTTTTTTTTACCAGTTAGACTCCTGCAACCTATAGTTAGATAATTAAGACTGAGCAAGTGACAACCCCAGAAACCGGAGTATGTTTCCGTCGCGTTTTCTGTTGTTTTTATTTTTAATTTTGTTGTTGTTGTTTTGATCGTCGCAGCTTTCTTTGATCAGATCAATATTTTGTGCTCTTTTGGCAGAGTTGTCACCACAGGATTCTGTCATGTGCCCCTGTCTCCCAGTACGCAAAGTCTGTGCTGCATGCCTCAAGGGTTCATTTAACACTGTCATTTAATTGCTTGTTGGGTATCCATGGGTCACAATGATTCCCTTTGAACTAATCATAGCAGAATCTTTGGAATTAATATATCGTCCATGCAGACAATATGACGCACTGTCCGACGAAGCTGGCTCAAAATCAGTAGGCATTCAGCACTGGACAATCCAAATTCTTTAGAACGTGCAGCTAGGTGACACTGTCATGTCATCAGAATCTGATGTTCAGCATTTTGCTGAGGCATCTTGGGAAAAAAACAGCTCTAGTTGCCCGACTTGTCGAAGGCATGTGGTCCATGTCCCACAGCAATACAGTAAGATGCTCATTACAACAGCTCTGTGAGAGGCAATTTTTAAGCTTAGCCTCATACCTCGGAGTTGCCAAGGTCACTGTCTTGTTGAGCCTGCCAAAGGCAATTTGATATGCTTAATACATATTTTGCATGATGAGGAAAGCATCAGCTCTTGAAAATTTGTAACTAAGGTTTGGTAACTCTTTACTCTTAGTTTGTTGTTACCGGATTCAGAGCAGTTCGAAGGAGTTTTATGTAAACAGCATTGAATTTGAATCCCCTTAGGCATCCAGAGGATTCTGCACCGTCAGAAACTTTTAGTCCTGATCATTTCCTTTTACTTCTGCCTATTTTTACTGGTGTGCAGCTCACAGAGATTTTATTAAATTGTACTTGGTATACCTTATACAAAAGTCCACAGGGATGGTCCTTTCTCAAGGGGTTTCAAGATTCACTAGATCTAGTTACCGTTTAGGTTACAGGCCTGTAATTGTACTTTCACTATTGGGTCTTACTACTTAGGGATTATATTTCATCTCCCCTGCTTCCGGTGATAAGGGCTCCGGGGGGNGGGGGGGGGGGGGGATTTTGATATCACGGAAAACTATGTTCATTTTATATTATTTTGCCAGGCACTGTTTAGCCTTGGGCTGGAACTGCCAGGTCAAGGGTCGTCTCAGGCAAAAGAGGAAGAGGAGGGGTTTGGCGTTGACCAGTGAAAAAGTAGCTCTGTTTACAATAAATAGCAACCAAGCTCAAAATTTCAGTGGGCTTGCTAGGGTTGGGTCAGTCTTAAAATTTGGGCCACATAATGACCTTCAATCTGGTATGGGTCTGGGTGAAAGCTAAACTTAAAATGTTGATATAGCCCATATAGGAAAAAAGGTTCCAATCCCATCACAGGTCTGTAATCTTTACTTACGACATGGGGTGGCAATAACTGTGCTGAAAAACAGCTGGGAGTGCATACTCTTTACAGAACATCTTGTTATTCTACCACACTGACATAGGTCAATGATCAGTAACATTTATCATTCGAGAACTTGCGCATCAACGATGGGATCTCTCTTGATTGTAAGAATTACATTTAACTCTGCAAGCTGAATGCAGTTAAATTCATTCAGAATCTATGCACTTATAAAACTACTACCATGTTGAGAGCTCCCAACGTTCATGTACAAGCTCTCAACTGTCATACTCCTTTTCCTGGAATAGCAGACGGAAGCACAACAAGTTGCCATTAAAGATGCCCAGAGACTCCACAAGTAGAAGGGCTTTTGGAGAATAAACCAAAAAGCCAGATTTGGCCCAAGCATCTAAATAAAATCTTGTCTTCAAGGGAAAGAAGCCGTGCTGCGGTTTCCTCCTACACTAATCTACTGTGTTTATCCAAATCTGACTGGCGGAAATGAGTCCCCAAAGGGCCGAAACCGTGGTCATCTGGTACCAAACAGGCCAACTAATTACATTTCTTTCTGGGAGTGCTCGCCCCTTCGACGACTTTCTTAAGGCTGTTATTATTGGTCTACGATGAGCACCATCTCGGATCATCAACTTGCTCACCACTGGATTTTCGCATAGGGCGCGGTTTTGGGAGTTAGGAGGAGGGGGGAATTGGGGTTCTGAGGGGATTTGTTTTTTAAAGGGGAGGGGGCGAAGGTCAGGATGAGATGAGTGGACAGTGGAGTTCAGAGACAGAGTAAGGGAAAAGGAGTGATTCGGAAGAGATACAAGGTCATGGTTGATAAGTATAGATCTGTCTCTTATACACATCTAGNAGAGAGAGAGAGAGCGAGAGAAGTTAATGATTAATTTGACAGACTGATTAATCTCTCACTTCCAGATGATCAAGAGAACCCACCGCAACAGTAAAAAAGAGGGAGAAAGAGGTTGGGGTAAAGGAATCAGGGAATGAGAAGGAAGTGAGAGACTGGGTAAAAGGGAGATTCGAGGAAAGAGGGAGAAAGTGTTAATAATTCTGCTTGGGGATTTGTTCATACTGCAGGTTAGTTCTTCCTCGTGTCATTTACAAAGTTGTATGGATGAAGAAGAAGGAGAAGAGGAAGATGAAGATTTAGAAGAAAAAGGAGAAGAAGAACACGAAGGAGCAGAGAAAGAAAAGGAGGAACAACAAGAAGAAGGAGAAGAAGAAGAAGAAAAAGAAGAAAAGAAGAAGAAGAAGAAGAAGAAAAGAAGAAGAAGAAGAAGAAAAGAAGAAGAAGAAGAAGAAGAAGATGATGATGAAGAAAAAGAAGAAGCAGATGAAGAAGAAGAAGCAGAAGAAGTAGAAGAAGAAGAAGAAGAAGAAGAAAAGAAGAAGAAGAAAGAAGACGAAGAATGCAAGAAGACGTAGTAAAAAAATAAAAAGAAGATGTACAAATAAATAAAGACGAAAAGGATGAAGAGCTTCAACAAACGCACAGATCCTGAGACGAACACAAAGACGTAGCTTCAGAAAGAACTTTGTTTCGTCTCTTAATGCAAGCCATCAACCCAATGACAATTAAATTTTTATGGACTTTTTATCTTCTTCTACGTTCGAGCAGTTGCCTGGTCCATGTTAACTCCACTTAATAAATCTGTTTATAGTTTTGCCGTTTTTAAAACTACTTGGGATCTACAAGAGTACTGAATTGCCCCGTGACTCATAAATCCCCATTAAGCCCTTTATCATTTTCTGGGGCCGTTTTACTCCCCCCCTTCCNNNCCCCCCCCCCCCCACCATAACGTTTAAACTCATCGGAAGTATAATCTAGTAAAGTCATTGAAAATTTTAGGGTAGAAAGTTATGTGTTAACACATCCTCCATTTCTGACTGGTTCAAATTCGCCAGAGCCCACTTCGCCTTTGTCCAGTGTCTACTTTTACCCACAGAAAATTACATAAACGTTATTCCAATCTGAAAAGCAGAATGGTTATGATTTCCAACGATACCGGAACTTCTGTCAGTTGCTGCATGGCATTTTGTGAAAAGAGGAAATGATTAACGCTGAATGCGTAAGATATCTGATTATATGGAAAGAACAAATACCATCGTTCACCTTTGTAAGTGGGACGTCTTCTTCTCAAAACACCAGCCTCAACCTTTTGAGAACTTGCGTATTAACGATGGGATATCTTACAATTGTAAGAATGACATCAGTGCATCTGTGCTGAATGCACCCTTAGCAGCGTTTAACATGCAGAGTTCATGTAATTTTTACGATGGTAAGAGATCCTACCTTTCATGTACAAGATCACAGTTGGTTTTTCACTTACCATGCAATTTAAGCTTTGTCCGACCCCACCCCTGTCTTTTCCACTTGTACTTTTACTAGTCGCTGGCAGATGTCAGGCGCATTGCTTATCAAGCCCCGGAAAGGGAAATTATGAGAACCGTGTACATTATTCACAGATAAAAGAAACAACGTGGCCGAATGGTTGCGACATTGGACTCAGGATCTAAAGGTCGTAAGTTCGATTTCCGACCACGGTCGTGTTGTAGGTGCCTTGGGAAAGCATTTTATTCATATTTTCCTCAGTCCACCTTCTGTAAAATGGGTACCCGGCTATAGGCAGCTAAAGATATTGTCAGAATGCTACGGATCGGCGCCTATAAATGGCAATGGCACTGTATGCTCCCCAGGGAAGTTGAGAAAGTCCTAGAGTGATCTGTCCTGCTGAGGTAATAATAGTATGAAATCGCGTGAGCAGGCACTTAGCCTGAATAAGAGACTGATAAACTTCATTATTATTATTATAAAACCGGACGTATTCTATATCAGCCAAAGAAAACGAATATTTCAAATCGCAGCAATTTAACATGTTCCTTAGCAGCTGTATGTTGTTTTATTTGGTATTTCTTTAAAAAAAAGCGATATTGCATCGCGTAATCTAATTCACAGACAACATGAATGAGATCTAGTCAGTATAGTTCTCAGTATTCATCACTCGGTATATTTATCCCGTTGTCCATCCACACAGTTTAGACTGGGACTTAATCTGCACCTTTATTCCATTTCTCAAATGTCTCTCGAGACAATATAATTTCGCCCAAAACTAACTTTCTCAGATATTTCTGGTCACTATCAACAAGGACATACCCACCTCAGATCAGTTTAGTTTAATGCTGTGGAAATATGTGGTCAGATTTTGTTTTGCCAATCTGCAGTACTAATGCTAGATTAGAACGAAAAGCCCCGCAGGCTGATTATGTGAAGGCTGCGGAAGTTGCTGGAGTCTAAGCCTGAGAAGATTTGCTTGTTTTTACTACTCGCGAATCCGAGTACGTCACTGCACAAGTTCGTAATTCGATTACGATTCCGATTCCCGGAAGAAATGGTGGGAGGAAATTTTGCTGTGGTTATGCTCAATCCATTTATACAATAAACGAGGGGTGACAGAACTGAAAAAGCACATTGCTGATGTTTTTCACAGTCTTGGTAAGCATAAGAACAAGTAACTATAAAACGGATCTAAGCATGCCAAGGAACCCTTTGTGTTCTAGGAACCGATTCAATAAACCAGTTCCAATAAATCGAGAAATTATGGCTCTCAAATATCAATTCCAGAACCGATTCCTGTCCAGACTATTAGATTCTTTCCATGTTGTTTTGGTCCTTCCTTAGTCGCCAAGGACATAGTAAGACATTAGTGACTTTGTAACTGGCCTCCAGCCACTGGACTCTTCCTCCTCTGTCCCACCCATTTCCTGCTCAGGCTCCATGGGCCTTTTCTTTCTTTCATTCTTTCTTAGGGACCCAAAATCTGAAGAAACGGGAAACAGGGGTGATGTATGTGTGTGTTTGTGTGTGTGTGTGTGTGTGTGTGTGTGTGTGTGTGTGTGTGTGTGTGTGTTTGTACGTGTGTGAGGATGTTAGTGTGGGAGATTGCAATGTTCCCTATCGTAAAACTGCCACTCAATTTTGATAAAAGTACAGTGACGTCATGGTGATGACCGTATGACATAGTAACCTAAATATCTTGACAAAATCGCGTGCGCCATTTTGCTGTTCAACCGGAAATAGTAACCTCACGCCTGGGCGCCTCTCCTGTTTCCGTGGATTAGAGAGTATGACAGCGTAGAGCTAACGAAGTTGTCTAGCAGTCTACCCTATAAGAAGGACTTCGGATAAGTTTACCAGATCGGAACAGAACACAAGGCTGCACTTTTGGTTGGTGAGTGGCAGCCACAATGAGGAAGGGTGTACTACACCTACTCGAAATTTATCAGCAATGTGTTTCATTTTGAACAAAAGTGGAAGGAAAAAAGCTCGACAACATGGCGGCAACCATCTAACCATCTACTAGTGTCTATGGTTTCAAATTTGTTAGTGGAACGTCTTATCCTTGGCCTTGTGCCGGAGAAGAATGTGGCAAAAATCAACGGTGGCCTGTATGCTGATAAATGAGGCAAAGATGTAAATATATCACAGACCACTTGCAAGTCAAGTCAGTGCATGATTTTCTTTCTCTTCCGCATCAGTTGCTGCCATCTTGGCTTGGCTAGAGACTGACACTTCCTTTGCTAGGAAAGGGATGTAGCTTCCATTTTGTCAAATTGCAAGGACCAGACAAACGCAACCCTGTACATAATATCACAGATACAGCCTTCCCTCCAGTTCCTTCCACATAATACCAATAACAACAGAAGGGCACCTGAGCAGGACCTAAGTGTGGCCTGGCCTCCTTGGAGTGTCAAGAGTTATAAATAGCCGAAACACTGATCTACATGCGAAGGGGGCTTTTCCTTTAAGGATTTCTGTTGATTCACTCCCCACAGTGAGAATTCTCTGCCTGTAGATAGTTATTTGTGATTGGTCTCAGCCATCTAAAATGGTCTTTCTTTTTAGCCACAGAAATAACCAGATGGGCGGTCTTACTTTTAAAGTCAACGAAAAAGTTAACGTCTGTTGTTGCTTTTCTATTTCCTTTTTGAAATCACTACCGTCTCTGGTATAATCGGTTTTGTAGAATCGGCACTTCCTCTAACAGCAACATCTTACAGATAACAGAATGCGCAACATCTAAAACCAAAGTCACTGTTTAATTGCAACTCCTCTTAATCGCAAGTTTAGTGTCGTTTGCAACTAAACGGAATTGACAATATTTTTATCCTAGTGCCGGAGGTAACAAAGTAATGCTACTGGTTCCACTCCGCACTATAGATTGCTGCAGCTGTTATTTACGGGTAGGATCCAATCAAACGCTCACAATATGTTACAGAAATAGAACGCAATGGTCCTGAAAATGAGACCCTGTAGCCGGCACTTTGTTAGACACAAGCCAAGTGATTGCAGATGTCTAGACAAGGCGGGAGTACTGCGCAGTAAGCTGAGGAGAAGGAGATACGGCGCTTTCTCGGAGATTGTGCTGCAGAAAACATGGTGCGCAGCTCGTACTATAAAGGCTCTGGAGTTTCTACGCCAAGAAGCACATCAAGGTGCTGAATGGTGCAGTTGTCTCAATTAAGGGTGATTATCTTAAAACAACTTTTATTTTCGATACCACCGGTTGTGTGATATCAGATTTCACCCATGTCTCTTGGATACCTCTTTGCATGTTCATACAAGATTTTGTGGCTTTTCTGTCTTGGCACAAAGTTACTTATTTTTTTATGAAAGCGTGTTTCTAGTTCCTTTTAATAGTGTGTTTAGAAAGGACAGCTAGAAGAGCCTATTTATGAACAAACATGAGGGTATCTAAGAGCCATGAATGAAATTTGGTGTCAGGCAACTGATGCTAAGGTAAAAAGCAGTTGTTCTAAGATCATCACCCTTAGAGGTTGCAGGAGCCTAAGTCGTCAAAAAATTTCCCAATTGCTTCAGCGGATTTCATTTGTGCGGGCCTGTGATCTGCAAAAGAAAGCCAAATTTTTAAACCCCTTTTCATGTAATTTAAAATTGTGAAAAATGTAAATGAAGGAGCCCCACTGTAAATAGTATATAATTTGAGCACAGTGGTGGTACCAGACCTGCAGACTAGTCTAGGCCATCTCGGAACATTCCTGTGGTTCGAGAAAAACATTTTATTAAATGGCTCAAAGAGGCTTTTACTATTTGATAGGAGAACAATATCCCATTAGGCACTTTGGTGTACAATTACAAGTTAAAGCGAACTATCATCTGAATATATCGTGGTTTGTGTTTGCCCCTTCGCAAGAAAGCATTGTTCGTGGCTTGCACATGTCCCATTTGAAAATGGTATTGTTCCCATTTATCCCATTCCCAGATAGTCTGGTTCACATTCTTTTCATTCCTAGAGTGTATGGGTCTGCATTTGCCCAATCCCTAAAATAGCGTGTTTAAAAACTAACCTATTCACAGAGAATGATTTTCGAATTTTGCCATCTCAGTGACAGCATGACCCGCACTTGCGTGCCGCACCTTACGCTTGGAATTGGGAAATAATGAGCTTCAGACCGCATACAGGTCATAGTATCCTAGACGCCCACCGCAAGGCTGGGTGAAAGCCGAAACTGACCCACGTGAAGAGGCCATTCAGACACCCCATTATTACGTCTAGGAGGACTGGCGCGTCTAGTCTGCCTCTGGTACAATATCCCACAAACAACCAGAATGCGATATCAGTCACAATGAGAAAGAAAAGGACCATTAGCCGTAGTGCTGATTATAACAATGACAGGGAAGTTGTTTGTTTGTATTTGCCCTGAGCAAAAGACAGGAAGATGGCGTATTTTGCTGAAAAATATGATAAAAGTGCGAGGGCTACAATTTTTTTTGGGGTGCATTGCTTGACTCGTTTTCTAGTTCGTGTTGACCTCCCTATTATTTGAACAGAAAGGGGGTAGGAGAGTGGAGGGACAGGGGCGAAGCCACGGCTGTTTGAACCTTCTCGTACTCTGCCCAGTACCGTTACCCCAAGGCGCAGGACCTTCTCATTAGTAGGTGTCTGCAGATTATCCGGCCGCCTTTGAAGGTTAGTGAACTCTGTAAGAATGAAAAAAAAAACCGAGTATTAGTGCCTTAGTAATTACTAATATTATAGTGTTCTGTAATTTAGTGGAACGAGTACTTAAATTTATACCTGACTGTTTACTTGGGGACATGCAAAGTGCAAGGATGCCATGTTTATGGGGGAAAGAGTTGGTCTTCGATGGGTCTTTTGGACCTTTTGCCTCTCGTTCTTCCCCCCCCCCCCCCCCCCCCCCCCCCNCACACACATGTCCCAGCATGTCCGAACTTAGTGATGGGGTCAGAAAATTTTAATTGTCACTTAACAGATCTTTCTTTCTTTCTTTCTTTCTTTCTTTCTTTCTTTCTTTCTTTCTTTCTTTCTTTCCTATCATCCTCCCATTCCACCGCTTCTCTCTTTCTTTCTTTCGTTCTTTCTTTCTTTCTTTCTTTCTTTCTTTCTTTCCTATCATCCTCCAATTCCACCGCTTCTCTCTTTCTTTCTTTCTTTCTTTCTTTCTTTCTTTCTGATCAAAATACCCATCATCTCCTATTTTCAACGAGCCAATTTCGATCGTGGATCTAAAACTGCAGCCCCCCCCTCCTCATACCCTCGCCATTGCCTATTGTCCACACTCTATACAGGCATCAGGAGCTATTGTTAGCAGGAAGGATGGTGTCGGATACGCCCAATCACCGTGATCATTAAGCCGCTCTTAGCTTTCGATATGACAGTCTCCCCCTCCCTCTTCCCTACCCTCTATGTGTGTGAGCAGAGCGAAACAACCACTTTGGAGTGAGAAAGGGCGGGGATGGTGTGGAAAAAGGAGACTGTTAGGGGGAGTTCGGAGATGGAAGGGACTTTATGGGGAATTCCACTACTTAGATATACAAGTTAGATTTACTTCAGTTTACACCAAAAGGTTTGTTAGTTTCTCATTCATGCTACGTCAAGACAGAAAATCTCCAAAAAACAATGAAAAACAACTTAGGTGAGATCATGCATTAAGTTTTCTGAGATAAAAAATGGACGAAATGTCGTATCTAGGACCTGGTGCTTTCTCAATTAATGACGGTTGACCTAGGAAATGTACCATTAAGCACATTGGTGTGTAATTTTGCACAGAAACTCCAGTGCACTTATTTATAAAGATACAAGAGCACCCGGAAACCCTGCAATGCTGTATGGCATCCGCTGAAAGCACACTTTAACAACAGAGCGACAAATGAAAGATGCACACAATGAGATTCTACGCTCTTTCTTTTTAGCATAATATACTGTTTCGCCTCAGAATGAATACTTGTTCCTTTTAACACACCCTTTTGGCAAAGGATGCCAGGTGACTGATCATTTCGTGTGGTCAATTCCACGCCCACCGAATTCGCCAAGTCGCCGCTCCAAAGAACACAGGAGGGGAGACCCGAGAGTTGCAAAGAGGCTTTTTATGAACTCCTATGGGGCCGGACGGGTGGTAACCTCCGGACAAGAATTGAAATGGGGGTGGGGAGTCGTAGCTTATCCCCGCTTAGGATCACCGTGCCGGCAGGCCAATGACTGGGCCTACTTTCGGGCCTCTGGGTGCAATGAGGTCCTAGCTGGCTACCCCGACTCGCCACTCCACGGGGGTAGTCTGCGTTCGAGGGGAAATGGGATGAAGGGCCACCCGCCCTAAGAGATCGGTGGCTCTGCGGACTGCCCCCGTTCTCCGAAGGGTCTAAGGCTGCGAGCGAGCACAATCACACAAGCTGAAATTATAAAGGGACTCATGACGTACTTACTAGTGCCACGCCATCACCAGAAGTATTCGTTACCAATGGTATGGGGCCTGCGTGCGGTAGTTGTGACTCGATCGGTCCATTGGGTAAAGAAAAAAGATAAAGATCCCGGACCGGTTTGCTGCTGCAAGAGAGCGGGGTTAGCGAATGCTCACTGAGATGAACACCCACCCTATTCCGTATCCCCAGGGCAGCCAAGACTGGGGTCCCTTCAGCTCACCCCCGCCACTCTACCGCTGGGCACTCAGCTTGCGTTGGACTGTTTCGAGATACCCTTTTAGAGACGGCGGTCCTCCTGTCTATGGCAGTCGGACCACCTAGGGTAGAGCTCGCCCACTGGATAGGAAAGAGTGCGATGGTCCACGGCTCCCCTGCGTGGCCCCATCAATGACTGGCACGGTCGTTACGCCGTCGGGCATGTATGGCCCTAAGCGCTCGAAACACATGCCTCAACTGTGTCGTTGTCCCTATGTCCCCCCCGCCCATGATGGCGAGACGGCAGACTCATGTTCCGACCGCAGATCGGTCAAGCAAGACCCTTCGGCCATCTGCGAGGACCTAGACACGTTGCCCCGGGGGCCCATTGGCCTGTGTCTGTGGCATATAGCCCCATCACATTTTGCCGATCACATCCGGTAACATTACCAGGGGCGCTGATCGTTTCCAGTTGCCACCTCGTGGAGGTATGTGTGGAGATCTTGGGCTAGGCCTTGCCATCAGCCAAGCCCCCCGGCTCGGACACTGGTCGTAGCCTTCCTCATCCCGCAGATACCGCTCTTTTGGGAGATTCGGGCTAGCGGCCCCAAAGCGTCGTCACCGTGACAACTGGCAAAGGATGCCAGTGGCCTCCGTTTTTTTGTGTTCGGAAAGATCGTTCTCTGAAACGCAAAATATACACTGTTCTCAGCTACTGGACCAAAGTGTATGATTCCACCGACCAGTATGCCCTGGATTTGGAGATTTTTGTGCCGCTTTAACTTTTTAGTATTATTTCCATTGACCAATACCCCCCCCCCCC
>JAWQUT010000157.1:1432829-1452183 GCA_033807755.1 Ellobium chinense
GAAAGAAGGCTCTTAGCTCAAGAATTATATTAGCTCTGGTTAAAGCTGATGATAAACAGTACCTTTATTTATTTCCGTATTGATGTGCCCGGATGCGCCATACAAAGCTTCCTTACCAACAGGCATTGATGAGTCCAGTTTTAAACCGTTTTTCACATAGCATGTTTCTTTCACTTCACCTACAGGTGTTTCGCATGAACTGCATACAGGCAATTGTAGTTGATAAAATTAATGGTCCTATTTCCGTTTGTAGTACGAAATTTAATACGATCTGCAGCAGACTCTTGTGCTTTTTTTTTCCTCTTTGAGGAGTTCTCTCTGGATTATGACTGAAAAGGCAGTGCGGTAAACAACTCTTCTTGGTGGGGAAAGGGTTAATAATATTGGGACACGTTGTGAAGAACGGGTAAGGAGCGAATGGGAGAGGGGGAGGGGAGGCTGATCGGCAACTTTTGTTGTGTCCTGTGAAGAATGAGTCTCCACAGCTCTTCTCCCTCTTTTCTTCTTCTCGTTTTTTATCTTCCTCTCTCACACAATCATTTCAGCTGTCAGCAAGAAACCGTCACTCGTACCTGTGTTTTAAAACAGCATAGTCTCTTTTACAAGGCTTCAGCGAATTAGTATCTCTCTCAACTCCCCTTGTTGTTGCTCAGAGCTGCACTATCCATTGTTATCACTGAAAGGCAAGCCCCGCCTACAAATGACCCTGGGCAATGTTTGAACTGAGATAGATTTAATTTCATATTTCCAAATCTACACGTTGTTTTTTTTTTACCCTACCGTCCGGTGGGAATAGTAAACCAGAGATCTACAAAATGGCTATACAGTATGAAAAGCTTTACATGTAAAGTTCAGAAAAATAGTACTCCGATGTGAAATATGCGAATGAATTCAATTACTTGAAGCGCCCCATTATGCCTCTCTTTTCCTTTCATACCCCGACCCGGGGTTTAAGCCGCAAGACTCATTATTTCTTTGTCTCATTCATTTGCTCCCCCTCTTGTATATTACATAAGCCTGACAAGCTTATGTGCAAATGCCTCAGGCATCCTGGCTAACTGTCCCACATTTTTCTTTGCCCTTTTTTTTGTGGTAACGAGTGGCATTATCTAGATTACCATCGTTACGCCGGTATGGGGGTGATATTTTGTGATATTTATATGGTGAAAATTTGTTTTTCGGAGGTTATTATCGGCATTGTTAACAAATCTTAACACAATGCCCGTTGATCTTTTGTAATACCATCACCCAGAGAAACTGCACTGCAGAAAGGGCGTTAACTCTGACTCTACTAACATCGGATAAGATGAGATAAAGTACAAGCACTTTTAGTATCTACTGTAAATTTGAGTAGATTTCAGGATTACAGTGAGCAAAAAAAAAATAAAGTACTTCGAACCCGAAAGACTGATATAATGGCCTAGCCATAAAAATATCTATCCCGAGAAACAATGTCTGTTTTTTTTAAAGCCTATTGTGTGACAGTTTTTTTTAAAAAATTGATGACATTTTTAATATCTTTATACAGTACAGAAAGTTTATAAACAGGTACAATAACTGGTGTGCATAGAATTCACTGATAGTCTGAGTCCACACACACACAAAAAAAGATGAACAAGATAAAAATGTATCCCGAGAGATTAAAAGACCGGGACTACTTTGGCCTTGCATGGCCTTGCCAAATTGTAAAAGCCTCTTTGAGTCATTTAATACAAATTTCCCTTCGAATTACAGGAAATTTCCGAGATGGGCAACGTTAATCCTCAGGGCTGGTGCCATCATTGTGCTCAAATTATATACTGTTTACAGTGGAGTTCCTTAGTTTAAATTTTCCACATTTTAAATATAGATAAAAAAGGAATAAAATTTGGTCTTCTTCTGAAGACCACAGGTTTGTAGAAATGAAATCCGTTGAAGCCATTGGGAAAGACTACCTGAACAATTAATTTTGTACAAAGTTAGACATGGCGAAAGGGCAATTATGTGTGCGTTTTTTCAGCACTGGTAGTCAAAGATCCCTCCCTTTCATTCCACTGAAATATAATAAACCAAAAGTCAACACCCTGTTCTGATGAAAATTGAATCGAGACTCCCATGATCGCCCTACTCATTAAGAAAGGTCTATATGTTTCAGAATCACATCTTCTCTCAGGTAATCATTAAAGACACACCCCATTTCGCATGGCCTGGCGAGTCATTTGTACGATTTCATAAGGTCAAGGCTTTCCCATCTATCCTGATGAAATCTGTTCCCAAGACCGTGGAAGAGAAACAAAACAAAAAAAAAAGGTGAAANNAAGTGGGGGGGGGGATTCGTCGGGAACTGAGAAGGCCGACGGAAAACTGAGTTGTCACGGCCTTGCTTAAAAGTCTCGACCGTGCTAAATCCCGAATAATGAGAGTGAACCCCAAAGGTACATCAAGCGTGAATAATGTGTGGTGTACAACAGCAGATGTATGCATGATTCAGTCAACACCAGTGTTTGAAGCAATGTTGTAATAATCTATGGCCATTAGTTTTGCATTATAAGGGATACATAGGACTATTTCTAAAATATGTTTGTAAGTAGCCAAATGCTGGCCAGATTACTGTAACGTAATTCACTTTTCGAGCTTAGACCATGCTCCGAGCTCCATTAATTGAAGACGTGACTTTGCACATGCCTAGTACATGCACTTACGTGTCACTGTAGTCTATTTTAACTGTAGTAGTAGTAATAATTGGCTTTATTTGATGTCCTCTAGTGGGATCCGTCCGGAGTTTTGTCGTTTTTTTAGGTTTATCTCCTTCTCATCGCCAAAGATAAAGCTGAACGGTAAAGAATAAACTCATTGATCTCTGCAAACTCTCCCCAGAGAAATGGAACGTCCGGCGCAAAACAACTTAAATTTACAACAGGAAGTCCGTTTACTTCCGTTTTCTCGGCGCGATCCGCCCAGACTGTTTTTAAACACCTCGGTAAGAGAGTTTCACACAATCCTGCCACAAAAATAGCGCACGAACATGTGGTTGTTAGACTATTTTTAGTCGGGCCTACCGCATGCTTGCATTGCGTCAACACTGAGAAGACCATTATTTGGGCAAGCCTAAGAAAACAGAAGGACACCATTATGAAATAGTTAGTCAACACTTCCTGGAAGATTTTTTCCGATGCAACACTAATACTTCCTTGTCCGTTTCCACAGTGTTACGTAACCCGGGGCGTTTTGCTAATGAGCGACTGAAGACACGATTGCGGAAAGCGAGAAGATGGCTGGGGGCAAACAGATTGCACAAATTAATTAGATGTTAGCAAGAGGGGGAAGTGCACCTTGCGGCCGTGTGACCCACCTTGCTAATTGAGAGAGTACGCCTATGCGATGGCAGAATATTACAAAAATTGCTTGTTACGGTCTCATCATTATCATCATCATTTCCGTCATTTTTTTTCCCCCCCCTCCCCTTAAAGGTAACTTTTTATTTTGATATATCATGGACCTACGGAAATAATAGAACTGAAGTCAGTGTCCTGTGATTCTTGGTATGCTGCTTGAAGTGCCATTTTTGTGGGAAGTGAAAGAATCAGAGAAAGATTAAAAAAGAGAGGGAGAGAGAGAGAGAGAGAGAGAGAGAGAGAGAGAGAGAGAGAGAGAGACAGACAGACAGACAGACAGACAGACAGACAGACAGAGAAAGAGAGACAGAGAGACAGAGAGAGAGAGAGAGAAAGACAGAGAGGCAGAGACAAACCAAATCAGGAAACTGGCCTTGGGGAGGTGGAAGCGAGATTGATGACGCAGTCACACACTCTTGCCCAGATCGGATGTGAGTCACTCGGTTTGACCAATTAAGAACAGTCTATGCGATACAATGTTTTACTTCATTCATGGTGACACATCCATTATAAATACTTGTTATATTCACACAATACCTATCGAGGGGTTAAAGCAATAATGTCATATCTGCAAGAATGTTGTTTTGAGACAAACGAGTTTGAATTTTTGATGAAAACTGTGAAATCAGAGATTCCTTCGTATGGTCATATAGACTACTATGGTTTGGTTTTTTTTTTATCTGTACACTCTAATTTAAGCACTTGAATGGTCTCAGTGTTGCAGATATTCTAGTTTATTTGAAAATCACTTATGACAACTTAACTAAAAAGCTGACTTTTTGCAGATATGGCATTCTTGCTTTAATCGCTCACTATTATACTGTACTATTATGTCATAACAATGCGATTTATGAGTCTTTTATCCAGACTAACACCCACTCATGCGACTTCACACTATTATTCCCCGGAAGGCTAGATCACTCTAGGATTTTCTCAACTCCCTGAAGAGTGTACGGTGCCGCTGTCTTTTACAAGCGCTGATCACTAGCATTTTGTCTACAGCCAGGTGCTAATTTTACAGACGGGTGAATGAGGAAAATGTGAATGAAATGCTTTCCCAAGGCACTTACAACGAGACTATGATCGGGAATCGAACCCACGACCTTTAGATCTTGAGTCCAAAGCCGCAATCATTCGGCTAGGGTGCTCCACAGTACACATAATTAATGTAAAATACACATTACTGCACTAATACCTTGGGCAATGACGTCATTAATTTGTGATGTCTTTCCAAGTCTCCCTTGATAAACCGACAAAACTCTCGAGCAAACTTCACAAAAACAATCTGTTTTCTAAACAAAATGTTGCAAATTCAGCTGCTGTAAACGGATTGCGTTTACGCGGTGGGGAATGAGAAATTGCCTCATTTCCCTTGCCTCACATTTCCGCTCGCCATCTTACGCGTATTTGCTCGGCACCTTATTCCGGATAATCTAGAGTTTCCGGATAATAGAGCTGGAATTGAGAGTAATTGTCTGTTGTGCACAAAATAGCAAACTTCTAGATTGCCAGGATGAGAGCTTTAATAAGAACTGAAACTGGATCGTAAACACCTTTAAGGAGCAGGTGTTGAGAAGAAATTGGAAATGGCGAGGGGGTTGGGGGAGAAGGGTATCATTACCTTGTTGGACGTATCTTCTCTCCCCCATCCCTCTCCTCCTTCCTTCCCCAAGGCAATAACATCCAAGAGTCGTTCCATCCTTGCACGTATCGCTGCTTTTCCATCCACTTCAATAACTATGCATAGCACGTCATCTTCTTGAGTCTATAAACGGGTGTTTCTGAATGTACGTCATTGCCGACGTAGATTATGAATATCATTGTGATTGTTAAGGTTTCGGAAAAGAAAAAAAAAGTCATTAGAAAGTAAAGACAATTGTCTTGTTTCCTAGGGGAAAGGATGATGAAGAATCAAGTGATGGAAGAGAAAACAAGCATACTTGAAATTCTGAGGCAACATTGTGCCAGCAATGTACAGATGTGACTTGTGACAGCCTGGGTTTTATATCGTGAAGTCTGAAGTTGAAATGATGAAAAGCGCAGACTGGCCATTCCGTCATTAAGACATTGTATCAATAGGATCTGAAAACCTAACCACATATAATGTGAATAATTCAAACAAAACAATTAGTTGTCACGTAATTTGATATTCACTAAAGTTATCGGCAGATCTCAGAGTTTTTCTTGTCGACTTTTTTGCTATGAAGTAAAAGTAATAGATGTCTTCCTTGTTGATTTAAATTTCTCGATTCTTACCACTTGAGGCAAGTTCTTTTGCACTGACTTTAGTAACAGTGCAAAGGGAGATCACAAGGTCCAATGCTTTTTATTCGTATTTCGACTATTAAATATTGGAACCATAATTAATGCTCCATACACCACTTTGCACTTGGGAACTGCACCAGAATTGCACACTAAAACCTTCCATCTCTTACCAGTGGAAATACCGACGAAAGTTAGATCAATGTAACCCCCTCCACCTCCGGCCCCGTCTCCCTGATCAATTTAAGAAAAACTTTTTTCCCCTACGGTAGAGTAAAGTAGATTTACAAAGTGTACTCTCTAATTGTTAAGGGCACCAACCGAAAGGGCATCTGACTTTTCACATTTTAACACTCAGATTAAGCTTTGAGATCCTATGTGATACAATGTCCTAATGACGGAATAGCCAGTCTGCGGTTTTCATCATTTCAACTTCAAACTACTTGTTACTTACAGACTACTTGTTATGTTTGCGTTGGAGGAGCCCAGCCAATGGCAGCCTTCCTGTATTTCAAGATTGGTGTGGGGATTGNGCAACTGTAGATGTGCACCTCATCATCTTGATGAGAGCAAATAACAGAGAATACATAAATGGTAATGCCAAAATTCCCAGACGGACATAGAAAAACAGAGTGTAAGAAAATAGGAACTGACAAAGCGAAAGGCAGAAAGAGACGAATGGGATATGAGAAAATGGGGTGAAAAAAGAGAACACTTCACCAAAAAGGTTAGAACTTCCTGCAGGCATTACCGAGATCTTGAGGAGTCTACAGGAATTAAAATGCATCGTGCTGAAATTTGTTTCCGGTCATTTAGCAGGCACAGCCTTTTCTTTATCCTGATCTTTTCGTATCCCACGGTTCTTTTGGCAAAGTAACATTATTCTTCGCTCAAAAAACAACAACAACAACAACAACAACAACAACAACAACAACAACAACAACAACAACAACAACAACAACAACAACGCAACAGCAACATAGCAACAACAACAACAACAACATAGCAACAACAACAACAACAACAGCAACAGCAACAACAACAACAAAAAATTTAAAACGTTTATTGTACATGCCCAGACCATGCTTAACAGTAAGAGGGCGGTCAACATGATATGTAACAAATAGCGGGACAGACACGAACAGGTTAGACAATACATCTTCATAAACAAATAAAATACAAAAATATATACACATAATGTAGTTTTAAGTTGCAAGAGCTACAAATGTCAAGCTCGCCCATCTTTCGTGCCACCACAATTACTACCACCACCACCACCACCACCACGAACACCACCACCACCACCACCACCAACAACAACAACAACAACATCAACAACAACAACAACGGCAACAGCAACAACCAAACGCCAGACACTCAGAGCAAACAGTAAACTGGGACCGCGCACATCTGGGAAAGTAAAAGCCTGACATTATTATATATCCCATCCGCTGACATCTTTATGTCTTAGTCTGAAAGCCTTTGCATTTTAACACTCTCTCCAGGTGCGCACCAACGAACTACATACGTTGATATCTTTGGATTAGCACATCTGCAGCTTCCGCTGTGCAGATGCCCAGAGGGCTGTATACATGTCATCTTCGGTTAATTAATCAGAATGGCCAAGGATCTCATGATGTTAGCCAGAATAGCCCGTGAAGAGTATTTTGACAGAGCAGTCAGACAAAAAGATGTGACAAAGCCCAACAACAGACTTATCACCCATCTAACAAAACAAAACAACTTGAACTGAAGGGTTCTTTCTTTTTTGGTCCCGTTACATCAACTTAGCGAACAGTGTTAGATAAACAATTGAAACAGAATAAATGCAGTTAATAGACTGCTGCATATGAAGGTTGACTCTTTCTTCATAATTTGAGTCAGACTGGAGTTTCAGGTTATACATATTTCATTACAATCTATTCGAAGGACAGATTTTACACTCATAAAGCTAATATTGACTCTGTTAGTCCACAGAATTTGGACCAGTTAGGCACCTGTGGCCTTTAGGATGTAGACATTCATTCCACACATATTCCCGTATTCCGGTGTCTCCAGCGCGAGAGAGAGAGAGAGAGAGAGAGAGAGAGAGAGAGAGAGAGAGAGAGAGAGAGAGAAAGAGAGAGAGAAAGACAGACAGACAGACAGAGACAGAGACAGAGACAGAGAGAGACAGAGACAGAGAGACAGAGAGACAGAAGAGACAGAGACAGAGAGAGAGAGATACAGAGACAAAGAGACAGAGACAGAGAGGGACAGATGGACAGAGAGACACAGAGAGGGACAGAGAGAGAAGGGAGAGACAGAGAGACAGAGACAGAGAGAGAGAAAGAGAGAGAGAGAGAAGGACAGAGAGAGAGAAAGAGAGAGAGAGAAGGACAGAGGGAGAGAGAGAGAGAGAGGGAGGGAGAGAGAGAGAGAGAGAGAGAGAGAGAGAGAGAGAGAGGGAGGGAGAGAGAAAGAATCTACTTTGCAAAAGCTTGAAGACAAAGCGACACAGCAAATCGAATTTTTCCCTTTCAGGACCAATCTAAAGCTGATGTGTAATCTTCATGCCAATTTATGCGTCTTTGTCTGTCCTTGCAGCCGGAGAAAAAAAAAGTCTTTGCACGACAAAGAAAGCCTGGGTCAGTTTTATGACAGCTTGTAGCATGTTATATAAGTAACATTTTGCCCTTGTTTATTTGTCAATATTATTGTTTGTGGTGGCATGGGGTGGTGTTGGGGGAATGAGGAGAAACGAAGCAGCAGTTTGGAAGTTTGGATAAGGGAGATAAGGCAATGGTTTTGAGGTTACAGACCTGTAATAGGATTGGACCCTTTTTCCCTCTATGGGCTATACTGTATTAACATTTTGAGCTGCCCCCTGAACCCAAAGTTTTAGCTTTCACCCAGACCCATACCAGATTGAAGCTCATTATGCCCAAATTTTAAGACTTACCCAACCCTAGCAAGCCCATTGAAGTTTTGAGCTTGGTTGCTATTTGTAAACAGAGCCTACATATTTTTTCACAGGTCAATGCCAAACCTCTCCTCTTCCGCCTGAGCACACACTTGACCTGGCAGTTCCAGCCCAGGGCTAAATAGTGCCTGGTAAAATAAAGTAAAATGGACACAGATTCCCATGATATCAAAATTTCCCCCCTGGAGCCATTACTGGAAGCAGGACATGCCAAAAGAGGGAAAAGGGGAGATGAAATATACCCCCTAAGTTGTACGACCCAAAAGTGAAAGTACAATTACAGGCCTGTAACCTTGAAAGGCAAAATAACTGGATTTTGGTCCCCCCCAAATAGTATATAAATGATTAGTCCCGTCAACCAAAAGAACAAGTTTGGGACATCTCATGTTTGGTTACATTTTTTACAGTCAGTGTATAATCGTGAGTAATGTTACAGCTTTGTTACATCCGGGATGCTTGATAACCCTGGATCATGTGTTTAAAATCGAAATTCTACATCTTCCAAAAAATAACTCATTTAGTTTACCTTTGCATATCAGTCTTCACCAATGGCAGACTAGTGAAAAAAAATATGGCTGCTTTCACAACCTGCACCACCGATGATTCGGTCGGGACACCGGCCAGTGACCTGTCTTAGTCTTTGATCACGTGCCGTCATTGAATAAGAATGCACCGTAGCTTTGGTCGAAATCCGAGGCCTACCACATGAGTGGACAAGGACCCTTAGGAAGGAATAGTGAACTCATTAAACTTTAACCGTTGACTGAGAACGTGGTGGAGAGACGAGCGCTGCAGTAACTCCTTGGGGAAATGTCTGAGAGAGATTACCAGCGCATTCTCAATCCCCCAAACAGCAGGCTGTGTGAATCAGAGGTGCGCTAGACGCAGAAATACATACAAACGCATAGGCACACAATCGCATAAAGACACACAAACAGACACATACACTCTCTCACTCTCTCTGTGTCTCTCTCTTTCTTTCTCTCTTTCTCTCTCTCACACACACACACATAGACACATATACACATACACACATATACGCACATACACTTATACATATGCACACACATATATAATAAAATCTAAATAATATATATACACACACACGCATACACACCTGTCGACCTGACTCGCACACACACCTGTCGTCCTCACTCGCACGAACATCATGCTTTAGCGCGTGTGATATGTAAGGCGCTCCGCGCACAAGCCAACTTGAGTTGGGCATCTATCTAGTTGATATTGATGCCATAGCAAAAAAAAATCACAAGAGAGAGGATTTAACGGAACGTCATGCGCTGAATTGGCCAGCTAAAGACTGGTATGTACGGGCGCCAAATCTGCTATTCATGTTACAAAAGTCTAGTCCGATGTGCCTCCATGAGCCAATATTGTTTTTCTGTACAGTCACATGCAAGAAATTTCACGATCTCTAGGTCTTAAGAAATAGTTTGCAGCATTCAGTAAGCTTACTAATAAAATGATTAGAATAGCTTTTTTATTTCCTTTTCGAGCTACGAATGGCTACATCGAAAGAAGTAAACAAGCTAATTAGTTTCCTTAACGACAAGTGCTCCGCACAGAAGGTCACACCGAAAGCAAAGTAATTTAATGATCCAAACCTTATGAGATAATGCAAGGTAATTTGCAAGCAGGTTTACAAATCTAGGGGCCATTGTGCATAATCAGTATGAAGGACAGTTTTTTTTTTTTTTACTGTCTTCAGCTCAGTGATCAGAACACTGGGCTTAAAAAGCAAGAGTTCAGTGTTTGATCCTCACTGAGGGCATTAAAAAAATACTTTTTAATGTATGTGAAATGTAAAGAAATTAATAGTTTAAGCTTTCCGTAGTAATATTTTCAGCATTATCTCCATGTCTTTTCTTAATCTGACATCAAGGAAATGAATTTTTTGGGGGGTCCCTGCATCTTCGAGAAAGGGACCTTCCCTAGGTAAGGAAGCATCTATCTCTAAGCACGCCATGATGGCTGCGACTAATGCAGAAGAGCAAGAAAATAATACACTGAATTGCGAGTGGTGTTTGGTTTACTTGCCGTGTTTGCCTTATTCATTAGCATACACACCACTGTTGATTCTTGCCATATCCTCCTTCGACTCAAGGCAGTTGATAAGATGTTCCACTAACAAAGTTGAAACCGTGGATGGTTGCTGTCATATTGCAGAGCATATTTCGGTTTTGTACAAAAAAAACAACACATTTCTTAAAAACGATCTAATGGTTGGGCACCCTCTATCACTGATTGGCCATCACCAACTTAAAGCGTACCCTTTACTAAACAACTACCGGCAGAATACAAGGAAGGGATGTGGTTTTCTGTTTTGTCAAACTGCAGAAACAAAACAAACGCAGGCTGGATAAGCTACACGTGTACAGTGAATTGATGACGTCACTTTGACCAGACCTTTTCACTGGCGGCTAAGAGTGTATGTGGGAACTCTCCTGTGGGAAAAACGCATCAATAAAGTTCAGCCTATGAAACTATCAACACTTCATTTGACAAGGGCACCGGGTGCGAGTCTCCCAGAATTTGCAATGTAAGACAGTACTCTCATTATTTTGTCCAGATCATGCATCTGATGTATCGAAACCAAAGAAGTTCAATATTTGGCGGTATTCATAACTCTTTAACAAGATGCCCTTTTCAGGGACTTCATGAAACCCGCCAAAAAAAAAANTGTGTGTGTGTGTGTGTGTGTGTGTGTGTGTGTGTGTGTGTGTGTGTGCATATGTGTATGTGAGCGTGCTTGCGTATATGTATGTATGTATGTATGTATGTATGTATGTATGTATGTATGTATGTATGTATGTATGTATGTATGTATGTATGTATCTATGTATGTATGTATATATGTATGTATGTATGAGTATGCGTGTGTGCACGTATGTGTGTGTGTGTGTGTATGTGTGTGTGCGTGCGCGTGTGTGTGTGTGTGTGTGTGTGTGTGTGTGTGTGTGTGTGTGTGTGTGTGTGTGTATAAAAAGCTGAGGAAGGGTTTCAATAACATGCAGACCAAACACAGAATGTATTGTGACTCTTGACTTAAAAATTGACAGGCTCCAACATCATAGATAAATTTCGGAATTTTATAAAATTTATAACAAAAATGAAGTTTATAAGTCTCGCTTTCAGGTAATTTACTCCGATTTCTGAAAAAGCTTTGAAACAAGTAATTATGTTTGTCCTTAAAATAAGTTAATTCACTTATTAAATATAAACAGAAACTGATTCTTGTAGAGTCAAAGTGTTTCGAAAATTTTCGTAATTGACGCTGCATTTGGCTGGAATTGCCCTAGCCAGTTTATCTATGGCTGAAAAAGAACGAGAGTCAGGCTAAAGGGAAGTCACTCCAAAGTGTAAGCACCATATTCTCTGGAATATACTTTGCTTTTTCACTACTGGGGACTAAGAGTAAGTACTGCATTATTTTTACTTAGTTTGTTCAAAGTGCACACCCCTGCCTACTTATAAAACCTGTCATTTCCAAAGAAATATAGCTGCATCATAGTAAAAGTTGGTGTGGTATATATAAATAGAACAATATCATACTAAAATTTGCTGTTGTGACTTAAGAGACATTGTTAAAAACACAAGTGTATTTAATTGGCGCCTAAATTTATTCTTTTTCTGAGCCAGGTCGTCAACTTTCTGATCTACCCTCGTTCGTTAGGGCCGTAACTTCCTGGTGTCTGGATCTAGACAACTTATACAGATAGAGACGAAAACAAAGAACCAAAAAGAAATACGGCGAGCTGAAGTAGACAAAGTTGAAGAGAATAAAGTAGAGAAAGCAGAAAGAGGAGACGGATAAAGAGAAGAACCAGGAAGAGGAAGGATAGATCTAAGTCAGGAATAAACTGATAAACGTATGCCCAAAGGAAATCAATCTACAATAATAATTATGATAATAATAATAATAATAATAATAATAATAATAATAATACCATAAGTTCTTAAGCCTTAAGAGAACATGATATATTGCACTTAATAAATTGATATCTATAAACCATTCATCAAAAAGCCACCTAGATTTATCAGCTATTTTAAAAGCAGAAATATAACCCCTTCTCCCACTTCCCCTCATTCTATCCCCCTCCCCCCAAGCTCTCCCAGAGTGAGTGGAGGGAGTATGGGGCGGAGATCAGGAACAGCATCAATTTTCAGGTAATCTTAAAAGTAAAGAGTAATGCGTCATTACATCTAATTGTGGTTTATTGTAGCCTGTGTAAGCCCATTTGAACTCTACTGCAACTTATTTTTTTCTTTAGAAAACAATTACTTTCGTTTATTGAACGATTTAAACACAATGGCCACATTAACGCATGTTCTAGTTAAGTGCAACCTTCTCCATGCTTATGAAGGTTCGCAAATTTAATCGGTCGATTAAACTGGGAAGGCGAGGACCAAATCCAGAGTGGAACAGTGTTTCCAGATTTGGCTGTTTCATAGCGAAATACCATATTTTTGGCTCTTTTTACTTAGCCTTGGTTCCAAAATAGCTGATTGGCTCTTTTTTTTTGTTGTTTGGTTGGCTCTAATAAGGATTGAAGGTAAAAAAAAATGACTGATTTCCTGTGCACAAGGTGGATATACTCCTTTCAAACGTTGTGGTATTTGAAGTAATCGGGCGTTTGTCCAGCTTCTGGTCCGACGAACACGTATATAAAAACGATCCTACAACTGTATCCACGGTTAATAATCGTTTCTTATCACGCTTTAATGTATGTAAAGAAGTTTATGATAATAATAATGCCCTGTACATAGACCACTGGTTGTAATTTTTTTGTCTTATCAAATTTTGACCCTCCGGTTGGCACCTTCCAGAGACAGGTTGACTTTCGTTTGGGTTTTTTTCGTGTGTAATTTGGCCCCAACTTTTAAAAAAGCTCTGGCAACCCTGGGGAGGAGACCTGAGTGATGATACCGATATTGAAAAGCCTGATCTGTCTTGAAACTAGTCAAAAGTAGGCTTATGTCGCGTTTTGAAGAGATCTATATCTACTGTAGTTATTGCTATGATATGAAAGCCTAACGTGTGTACTTTAGTTAAATGACAAAAGTTTTCATTTCGCGTTAGTTTGGCCCAAGATGAAGTCGTGTAAGCGGCAGGAGATTATCCCCATGTCATGGGAAAAAATCTTGAAAAAATCATAACTGAAGAAAAATGTGTTATTGTGAAAGTAATTTGATTTGAAAAAAAAACCCCAAACACCGAAAACAAACCAAAACATATATAATGTATATTATATGATTACCTAGCACACGCTCTTAAAATCAGTATTTCTTTGTGTACAGAAATTATTTTACTCATGATTTCTGCAACAAACAAAGAGTCGATATCCGATGGCCACTGTCACCTTCAGTACCAGATATTTGAGTGTCTATTCCAGCGATATAAGCCTNGAGACCTGAGTGATGATGATACCGATGTTGAAAAGCCTGACATGTCTTGAAACTAGTCAAAAGGAGGCTTATGTCGCGTTTTGAAGAGATCTGTATCTAGCTATTGCTATGATATGAAAGTCTAACGTGTGTCCTTTAGTTAAATGACAAAAGTTTTCATGTCGCGTTATTGTGGCCCAAAGATGAAGTCGTGTGAAGCGGCAGGAGATTATCCCCATATCATGGGGAACATCTTGAAAAAATCATAACTGAAGAAAAAATTGTTATTATGAAAGTAATTTAATTTGAAAAAAATAAAACAAAACAAACAAACACCGAAAACAAACAATCACCGAAAACAAACCAAAACACAAATGTATCTATGATTACCAAGTACACGCCCTTAAAATCAGTATTTCTTTGTGTACAGAAATTATTTTACTCATGATTTCTGCAACAAACAAAGAGTCGATACCCGATGGCGACTGTCACCTTCAGTACCAGATATTTGAGTTTCTATTCCAGCGATATAAACCTTATTTTGGCTAGATGCAAGACATCCATGTGCTTCCATAATGGCCTAGGCCAACTTTGGCTAAAATTGAATTTAAAGAATACCACGTTGTGTAGTAGATCAAAGCTCATGTTGACATGTTAGAAAAAAACAAATTAAGACGAATCTTTTCCGCAAAAATTGCAGTTGCCAAGATATACGCCCACGGTTTTTGCGTTGCCATAAAATGTTTCCTAACTGTTTTCTCAAAATCTTGAAAAATGACATAGAGCATTATAGAAGCATAAAGACGATATAGTTCAGTCCTAATCTTACTCCTCCCACATAAACGGTAGGTCACGCTGTAAATATAGATTGTAAAATGTCAACCGTGATTGCAATTGACGGCTTTGATTAGCAGCAAAGATCAAAGATCCCACACACTATTCCCAGATCACATCTACTACGCATCACTGTACAGTGATTACCATTTCAAAGCTGCACTTTTCTCCGGAGCAAATTTGGTTCCGCCTACAACTTATTATATTTCAAGAAGATCCTCCTCCCCTCCTCATTCCCAGCAAACCAACTGATACCAACAGGCCATCATCTTTAACAGTGCTAAGAGTGATGTGCATCCAAGGATAATCTTTTCAACCTGATTATTCCCCTTGTGTGTCTAATGTGTCTTTAACTTCCGATAAGTATGCAAGGGTGATTAACTCTTTAATGTACTCGACCTTTGAATTCTTGAGAACCAACCCGCTGATCTTCAGGCAGTCCCCGCTGGTCATGTTGGAGAGGTGGAGAGGTGGAGTGGTGGAGTGGTGGAGTGGTGGAGGGGTGGAGGGCTGGAGGAATTGAGCGATAGCATTTACGGTCCAGTAAAAAAATGCCAATGTGATTGGCAACTGAACATCTGCCTTTTATCCACTTCAGTACTCTAAATACATCGTGTCGATTTGATAAAAGTGTAAACGGTGTCACATCATAAAGCCGGTATAAAACTAGTGTCAAGAGACCACCCATCCTTCTCTTCCAACGTTTTTAAGCTTTCCTCCCACGTTGTCTGGTATGAAAGATGGCGTTAAAGGTCTCGGTAAAATGAAATCATAGACTGACAACAGAAAGCCTTTCTCTATCATCCAGCTCAGCAGTCTGAGTATTGTGGACCTGATCAAAGCGAAGACTACGTCAAGCGAAAATACCGATATGACACTCAAACGGTGCAAAAGTCAAGTCATCTGAAGCCATAATGTAATTGTCGTCATGATTTTGGGCAGATAATGTTCTCCATAGTCCCTTATCAGAATCCAACTGATTATTTTTGTGCTAGATGTCCTTGTGTTAGATCGTCATCGAAATCTCAAATTTCCAGTGAAGGATTTGGTTTGATGGTAAAAAGGATAAAGATTTTAGGCGGTTCTGTCCAGGTTATTTTGAGTTACATCATTCATGATGAATAGATACAGTCATTTGATTTATGAGAAAAAAATCACCGCATGTCTTTAGGAATGATTCATAGGAAATGTCAATACCCATTCTTTGCATCATAAACCACACAGCAAATTTGGGGGAAAAAAAACAACGAAACAAAACATCATAAAGTAGAGTGCTTACCATTATTGTGCAGACTTTGTGCAATTCTATGGGACTTTTAGGGTTTCTGTATTTTTTTTTGCGTCAGCGTTATTCTGTGCCTAAATTTCATACGATTATCTTATCAACCTTTGAATTCTACAGCAGAATATGAGGGATCGAATTTGAGTGTATGTGTGTGAGTGTGTTCGCGCGCGGGTGTGTGTGGTTGTCTTTGGTGTTTTTATGTAAGTGTATTTACGTGATATATTTTGTGTGTGTGAGAGTATGTGTGTGCGTGTGTGTGTGAGTTCAACATGCACTGATTGAAAGACAATTAATCTTTGGCTCATGATAGATCTAAAATTGAATCTGATACCATCCCTCCCCACCTCCCAAGCCCTCCTACACATTGCTACAATGCACTTTACGTGGAATAACGCTTGCCCTTCGATTAAGTTCGGTCATAAAATACGTGTATTTGTTGTGTTTTTTTTTGTGTGTCCCCTCCTTTGAATACTCTAAGTATATTTGATCAAAGTGTAAGTCAAATGTCAAAGGGTATAGGATAATGTATACAGGATTAAAATACACCCCCACCCTTCCACTAAAACTCATTTTTTCTGTGTAGTGCCAAACATTGGAAGACTGACTTCCCTTTATCGCTGGAAAGTGTTTGTAACAGTAGATCTGCCTCGCCCACGACCCTGTATTGAGTAAATCCGATCATATTATGAGTCATATATATATATATCTGACACTTAAGTATCTATAATATAAGAAATCAAATATAAATGACACCTAATACTGTGTCTCTGACACTGTTGTACAAGAGTACCAACGTTCTAACTCTCATCTCACGCTGCCATCACTGATGGATGATTCTGGTGATAATGGTTTGATTTGGACTTTGAGTTGTGACAGAACAAGTGGTTTTATGTTTTTTGTTGTTGTTTTTTTTTTCTTTTTATCTTTGCTGATATTCCGAGTGCATCTTGCAAACTATAAACTCAAAACGTATTACTCGTGTCTTGTGATCATACTGGATCTGAATCTGTCCAAATCGCTCCCCTTACAGTCGCCGGAGATACAGGATGGTCCATATTCCCGTAAATAAATGTTGATCAAGGTTTGGCACTGGATAGTTCGTTTTTCACTGAGGCGTTTAAAGTGAGTAACTCTGATCAAAGTGTGAGTCAAATGATAAAGTTTGTGTAAAGATGTCGTAAAAGAGCGACCGAAGCTCTCATCCTACGTTGTCGGTATGTGGATGGATGATAATAATAAATAAATAATAAAATTAATGTTGATCAACGTTTGGTACTGGATACTTCGTTTTTCACTGAGGCCTTTAAACTGAGCAGCTCTGATCAAAGTGTGAGTCAAATGTTAAAGTTTGTGTAATGATGTCGTAAAAGAGTGAGTGAAGCTCTCATCCTACATTGTCGGTTTGTGGAGGGATGATAAAGTACTGATGGCACTAGCTGATCTGAACTTCATTTTGTTAGAAAATGGATCAATTCGATATTTTGAGTATTTTTGAAGCCTAATGAGAGTAGAAATCAAGCGAAAGATGAATCTTTCGCTGGATGGCTTAATGATGTATCGCCAAACTCGCGCGGGCATAATATAAGCTCTTGTGGGTATATATTAAGCTTCAAAAATAATCAGAATAGCATAATAAATATATTTGTGTTCATAAAAAGAGCCCGAATCCTTCATGATCTTTATACGTCAGTCAGTTTTTGTTGTTGCTTTTTTTTTTTTTTTTGTGAGCAAGGGCAGATTTTCCGAGAATGTCATTATAACTTGCATCTACTGTATCATACAGCCAGTCAGTTTAAGGCTTAAGTCGCCAGAGTAGGAATTGAGATATCAGATTCTAAAAGTGATTGGGCCCATCTAATATTGAATTTCATTTTGCTGCAGAAATCGAGAATAAACTCATTTCTCTATACAGAAATATTGTTTTTATGGGCCAACGACCAGTAATTAAACTTAAAAAAGAGTTTTTGTAGTGAAATTGTTTTTTTAACCACGATTTTCTCAGAACCGCTTCTAGTGCTTGGAAGTAACCCCCTGCCACTTTTAACAATTCTATCTCAGACCAGAATAATGTAGAGTCAAAACATTTTTCAAGTAATGAACCAACACACATTGAACTTTTGTATCATATCATTTACTCAACATGGTCAATGGGTGATTCATGCATCATTTTGACAGACTGCATCGCATTTGTGGAATAGGACTTGATACGCCAACACAAGCGATATCAAAGCAGGAATGTTGCTTCTTAATCCTTGTGACGTTACGGTGGAACAAATTCTCACCTTCACAGCACTAGGCTGGGCTCGAGATTGCAGGAGCCAAATTGTAAAAGCCTCTTTGAGCCATTTAATAAAGATTTCTCCTCGAACCACAGGAACATTCCGAGATGGTCAAGACTGGTCTGCAGGTCTGGTGCCACCACAATGCCAAATTATATACTGTTTTCAGTGGGGGTCCTTCATTTAGATTTTTCACAATTTTAATTTAGATGAAAAGGCGTTAAAAATGTGGCCTTCTTTTGCAGATCATAGGCTAAGAGTTAATCTGACAGCCGTAGGAAATTTTAGTAGCATAACAGGCTAAATTTTATTATTTGCGCGTTTGTAACGTGGAGCCCCATTACCATCACAGTATTTTAAGATGATGCGGGTTTGACAAGCATTGGCTTTACTTTGGTCCAGTTTGTTTAGTGGGACTGAAATGGCTGTTTCGGTTAGAGTCTTTGACAGATAGGGACAGATGATGATGCCCAGTCTTTTGTTATGGCAAATTTGTCATCATGGTCATCCTGTCCCTGCCGTTCATGATGGGGCTTGATCCCTTTAGGTTAGACACGCGCAAATATTTTTACTATATCCTACTACTAACGACTTTCTGCTCTCAGCTCACTCCTAATTTTCGTTGCCCATTCCCACTCACAAATATTTCAGATGAGCATCACAGACACACAAGGGACTGTGTTTGAACTGGGGTTGACAAGTAAACTTTTGGACCACCGGCTCTAGTTTGAACCCACCCCCATGAAAACCCAGTTGGGACCTCACACTACATCAGGGGAGGCAGGGTTACCTATTTGCATGCCCTGTCTCTTCCTGACCTCTGACCCCAAATAGTGCAGCTGTAATTTAATCTATACTGGTCATGAAAGCAACAAATGCCTTAGGACAGGCAAAAGCTCTGTGTACTGGGCTCCTGGCCGCAAGGAAAAAAATATTTCAAAATTTATTCGACAGG
>JAWQUT010000157.1:1452416-1466712 GCA_033807755.1 Ellobium chinense
CTATATTAATAAAACGCTTCAGCCAAATTTGTGTCACAGATTTCTTGAGAACTACGTAATGTAAAAACATGCGGTTTTCACCTAAATTCGTAGAAAAATACACAAAAGGTAACTATACACATGAATCCTTTTTATTTTTTGTATCCTTTAAAAAAAAAAAGAATGTGTTTAGCAACGAAATACAATCTCCGATAGATCTTTTCAATCCGCCCGATTCGCCAATCTTCCAACTTTTTCACGGAGTCTAATGCATTCGTCTATGATGCCTTTCGGTGCGCTAGGTATTCTTTCGCCGCTGGTGCGTTGCCTGCCTGCCCATTTGTAAAATGGGGTGTTTGTCTTGTCAAATATATATGACGCCTAATACTGTGTCTCTGATACGGCTGTACAGGAGGACCGACGTTCTAACTCTCATCTCATGCTGCCACCATTGATGGATGATCCTGGTGATAATGGTTTGATTTGGACTTTGAGTTGTGACAGAACAGGTGGTTTTATGTTTTTTGTTGTTTATTTTTTTTTCATCTTTGCTGATATTCCGAGTGCATCTTGCAAACTATAAACTCGAAACGTATTACTCATGTCTTGTGATCATAATGGATCTGAATCTGTCCAAAACGCTCCCCTTACAGTCGCCGGAGATATAGGATGGTCCACACTCCCGTAAATAAATGTTGATCAAGGTTTGGCACTGGATACTTCGTTTTTCATTGAGGCGTTTAAACTGAGTAACTCTGATCAAAGTGTGAGTCAAATTTTAATGATAAAGTTTGTGTAAAGATGTCATAAAAGATTAACCGAAGCTCTCATCCTACGTTGTCGGTGTGTGGATAGATGATAATAATAAATAAATAATAAAATGAATGTTGATCAACGTTTGGCACTGGATACTTCGTTTTTCACTGAGGCGTTTAAACTGAGTAACTCTGATCAAAGTGTGAGTCAAATGTTAAAGTTTGTGTCATGATGTCGTAAAAGAGTGAGTGAAGCTCTCATCCCACGTTGTCGGTTTGTGGAGGGATGATAACGTACTGATGGCACGAGCTGATCTGAACTTCGTTTTGTTAGAAAATGGATCATCTCGATATTCTGAGTAGTTTTAAAACCTAATGAGAGTAGAAATCAAGCGAAAGATGAATCTTCCGCTGGATGGCATAATGATATATCGCCATACTGATGCGTACATAATATGAGGTCGTGTGGGTATATATTAAGCTTCAAATTTAACCAGAATAGCATTAATATATTTGTGTTCATAAAAAGAGCCCGAATCCTTCATGATCTTTATACGTCCGTCAGTTTTTGTTGTTGTTGTTATTTTTTTTTTTGAGCAAGGGCAGATTTTCCGAGAATGTCATTATAACGTGCCTAAATTTGTGGACGAAGTGAGAACGCAGTTAGCATCTACTGTATCATACAGACAGTCAGTTTAAGGCTTAAGTCGCCAGGGTAGGAATTGAGATATCAGACTCTTAAAGTGATTGGGCCCATCTAATATTGAATTTCATTTTGCTGCAGAAATAGAGAGTAAACTCATTTCTCTACACAGAAATACTGGTTTTATGGGCCAACGACCAGTTATTGAAGTTAAATAAGAGTCTTTGTAATGAAATTGTTTTTTTAATCATGATTTTCTCAGACCCGTTTCTTGGATGTAACCCACTGCCAATTTTAACAATTCTATCTCAGGCCAGAATAATGTTGAGTCAAAATATTTTTCAAGTAATGAACCAACACACATTGCACTTTTGTATCATATCATTTACTCAACATGGTCAATAGGCGATACAAGCATCATTTTGACAGACTGCATCGCAGTTGTGGAATAGGACTTGATACGCCAACACACGTGATATCAAAGCAGGAATGTTGCGTCTTAATCCTTGTGACGTTACGGTGGAACAAATTCTCACCTTCACAGCACTAGGCTGGGCTCAAGATTGCAGTAGCCAAATTGTAAAAGCCTCTTTGAGCCATTTAATAAAAATTTCTCCTCGAACCACAGGAACATTTCTAAATGGCCAAGGGTAGTCTGCAGGTCTGGTGGCAACACTATGCTCAAATTATATATATATACTGTTTTCAGTGGGGGTCCTTCATTTAGATTTTTCACAATTTTAATCTAGATAAAAAAGGCGTTAAAAATGTAGCCTTCCTTTGCAGATCATAGGCTAACAGTTAATCTGACAGCCGTAGGAAGTTTTAGTAGCATAACAGGCTAAATTTTATTATTTGCGCGTTTATGACGTGGAGCCCCATTCCCATCCCAGTATTTTAAGATGATGCGGGTTTGGCAAACATTGACTGTTTGGTCCAGTTTGTTTAGTGGGACTGAAATGGCTGTTTCGGTTAGAGTCTTTGAGAGATAGGGACAGATGATGATGCCCAGTCTTTTGTTATGGCAAATTTGTCATCATGGTCTTCCTGTCCCTGCCGTTGATGATGGGGCTTGGTCCATCTAGCCCTTAATGATATGCCACCACTGTTTGGTATTGACAAGTGACAACTCTGGTTCTGGTTGAATTTCTGATACAAATGCCAGGTCCCTCATAAATAGTGGGGGATGCCTGCGTGAACCACCTCTGTCACCCAAGCCAACCGTACCTTCACGTGTGGTCATACTTGATCCGGTGCTTCCTGCCTTCACAACATGGCCCTAACGGGTAGCGAGCTGTCGGTGCCAGTAAAACGACACCCCTGAGTTTAAAGGTGGGGTAACCCTCGGCAGTGCAGGACCCCTCCGATAGGTGAGGCAATGTGGGCCCACCGGCGAGTCGACACGTCCCGATATTCACCGAGGCCTGCCAAGAGAGCTCACCCTGGAAAATCAAAGCGAGGGTGGGCAGAGCTCGACAGCGCAGGATCGCAATAGCCAAGGAGAAAGACACCTCTAAACAAACTGCGAAAGTGCCGGGAAGACAGATCTCTTCAGCAGAGGACTTGTTACGGCACACACACACACACACACACACACACACACACACACACACACACACACACACACACACACACACACACACACACACANCTTTCCTCAAATCCTTTATAAGCATGATCACGACCATCATCATCATCATCATCATCATCATCATCATCATCATCATCATCATTATCATCCTCGATGTGGGCATCACCTTCATCAATTTGACGAGTGGCAACAATTTATGCCGTAACAAGAGTGTCACTTTCTAGAGAGCAAACTCAAAATAAAGATGTTCTCCTACACGGAATGTGCCGGCCAGCAAGCGGGTAGAAATAGGTCAAATGCAGACAGGTTTCACTAAAAATAATCCTTAATCAGGACAAGCAGCTTAGATAGAGGTCCCTTTTCTGATTAGGCTTAAATATCACGGAAAGGTCGCTGATAAAAGAGGAAATATCAAAACGTGATCCTCCATCATAGATCAAGATCTACTTGAAGGGGTTGCTGTTAAAAAGGGTCTTAAGTCCACTTTGAGAACGAAACAACCTAATTATTTCCACTATTACAAACCCCACTGTGTGTAAACCAGCTGGAAAAATCTGGCTCATCCGGCGAACAAGTTTAGGTAGCCAGATATTTTGGTTCAAGGTTAATAACTGTCTCAGAAGTAGAACGCGACGCAATTTTCTAAGTGTGATTTGGGCACCTTCGTATTTTAACCCCCTTTCAATTGGGTATCCCGGGTCTGTCCAGTTTTACCAATAGCTAGACGTTATTCTCCAATAACACTGTTATCATCGCAGTTTGGGCTCATTAACTGTCCCTTGGGACGAATAGCTTATTCAGGAATCCGCCATTGGGACAGCTAAGAGAGTACGCTCCACTTAATAGCAAGCCCTTTATTGGCAATGTGTGCCTAATTGCAAGAGTTTTTAGACATAAGAATACCGTATTTTTTATGATTATAGCTGTAACCAGATAATCACAGTTTCTTTTACTTGCAACATTTCTTAAGTTCCCAAGAAATTCCCCTTAAGCTTCACCCATTGTAAAAGAGTCTTTATGTTTCTGTAAAGGAATTAACAACCCTGAGACAACAATCCACTGCCAATAGCGGCACTTTCTTCCTCCAAATACTCAGTATGACGCTCTAAATTTGGGACAGCTGATGTCCAGGACAGATAACCCAATCCGTGGCATGATGGCACGACCTCTCTGCTCTGGATTTTGATTGAATCCAATTTTCATGGCTTCAAGTCCAAAAATACAAAAAAGGACAAATTGTGGAGGATTATCGTGTAAAGGCCAGAAATTGTGCCCTAATTCACTCGCTTCAAAACGTTCCATTTCGGGTGGTCTTAAATGGGTTGGCTAAGGCTTGACGTAACTTTTCCTAATATTTAAGGATGCAACGTCTTTCGTTTTTCTAGTCACGCAATGTATCCAAAATTAGTGTTTGCATGCGTGAGAGACTTGTGCATTTCTCATCTTAGCAAGCTATTTTTAGTGTCAGATGTCTGGCTTACCTAAGACATGAGATATTGACAACAAATTTTACATTCACGTCAACTAAACTACGTCACTTCATTCATGTCTTGAAACTTTCGTCACCAAAATGCGCTACAGTCAAGTCGTCCAGGAACATTACCCATACCCAAGACATTTTATTTAATTACTCGCCACCGTAGGATTGACTATAGGATATATATAGTTATTGGGAATATCCAGTGTTCATACATTTAAGAATGGTACATTAACTCATTCCCTGCCAATCGACGATATATCGTCGATATACGTTGCCGTGGCTGCGCCAATCGACGATGTATCGTCGATATCAAAGCCTTCTTTTGTTTTGCTACTACAGATCTGGTTTGAAACTTTTTAGTACTCATAAGTAACGACAACTCTTCCTAAACTTCCGTTCATGAAATCAGTGTTAGTTTTGAGTTGTTGGATGCGATTTTTCTTTATAGTAAGAAATAAATGGTACATTAAGGAGCTGACTGCATACTACCGAGTAATGGTATTCATGGGCGGCACAGCTGGCTTGCAGTACTAAACATGTAAGAAGTTGACAAAATCTATCTCTATAACAATATATAGTGATTTCTCTATATGTAAGAAAATGAGAAAGGAACTCTTTCGCTCTTTGCTGCATGCTTCGACAGTTGGCACTCTGCCCGGTTGAGATGATTATGCCCAAATTAAGGATGTTGGGTTATATTTGTATAACCAGATCCTACATTATGGCAAACAATTTATGTATGAGCACAATGAATGAGTAACATACACTCACAGCAAAAAATTTGGGAGCGTATGAAATATCTAACTGTCCTACTAAATTGTCTATAGCTCTAGCCTGTGGCGCTTGTTTTAAAATGAACGTAAATTGGTTTAACATCTTGACTTTTTTGAAGCCTGTTATGGTATAGAATCACAAAATATCGGGTATATTTCTTAACCTCGGATGAAGAGGAGACTTAATAGATCTAAAGGTGCATGGCAGCCTTTGGCTTATGTAACACTAATATTAGAGACCGTATGGCCACCTCTGTCATATTATGGGTTACAAGCCTCAGTCAGTTAATCTGAATCACTACACACGGAGTGAAATTACCGTCGAACAGAGAATTGTTGTTGTTGTTGTTGTTGTTGTTGTTGTTGTTGTTGTTGTTGATGGGAGTCAAATTTTCAAAAAAAAAAAAAAAGAACTGTCGAGGTCGAGGTTAGATGACATCAAAGACTGCTAAGTTACTTTGAAGTCTTTGATGACATTAAAGGAAATGGAAAGTACGAACGTTATACTTGAAGATAATGTCTAGCTTAAGAAGTGATTAGATGATATGACACTGGGACTTCACATCAAAAGAAGCACGGTAATGTCATGATAAAGATGGGATGGATATTCATCAAAGTCTACAAGAAAAATTACAAGCTCAGAATTGTGGCATCAAGAACGTTGCAAAAAAAAGCCATCGAATATTGGTAAAAAAAAAAATTCACTGAAAACTCTCTGATATTTAAAATTTGTGCCTTTTGGGAATTTTGGGAGTGATTTGATCACTCTTCCGACGTAAAAATTCCAAAAAAACCAACAATTTCCTAATGATTTCCTCCATCATGGTGGCATTTCAATGTATTATGGGTCGTGTGTAAATCGTGACCCACTTTCAATATTGGCCAATAGTTCTGGATGAAATTTCGAGTTTTCAGTAATCGCGATTACTGATTACTATAACCACAGTTAATCAAATTATAATCGATTACTTGTTAACTTAAAAAAATAATGAAAGTGGGTGAAGGAAATGTCTCTCATGATTTGATCGATTATTCAAAATTTCAATGGGAATTTTAGAGGTTTAATTACGGTCCTGTGGCTACAGCTCTATCAGCCCTAGTATTAGGGCAGGAATAACCGGATCCGTAAACGGCACGACACGACAAATGGTGACGTTATACACATCTTCACCTCTTGTACGATGACGTCAATGTTGGCAATGTAGTTTCGTGTCGTGAAGTGCTGGATCCCATTCACCTTTGTCCAATGAAGGTCAAGAACGAGAAGACATTGAGAAACAAACTTACTGTTCCGGGTACGTTACCTGACGTAACATGACGTATTGTGTCCGGATTCATCTGGTTCACGCCCTTAATGCATTTCTATCTGAAATTTCAACATCTGATACAGTGTTATTTTTCAGAATGTCAGTCTATTTTCGTGATGCATTACACAAGATGATATGCCGCATTATTTTCTGTAATGACTGACATGGTGAGATGTGAGCAGGAGAAGGACCTTGACCTTGAGTATGGAATGGAGTGATAGATGTTCTTATTATGAGGATCTCCTTTTCGTGAAAAAGAAGGAAATGGCTTTTTGAGAGGCATTATTTTTCGCGAGTGCCTCATAATGGTTTTCTTATGTATATACGTTTTTTTGTGTCAGTTAATTGGCCAAATCACTCAATGTATACAACTCCAATATTTCCCTTATAAAAAACGTTTCCATTTTTATTTAACACTTCCAACTATTGTCAGAATGTAAAAATATAAAAAAAGACGTGATTTAGAAAATGTAAAGGTTTCAGGTTCACTTGGGGCTTCATTAATATTAAAACAGAGTGTGTCACCCGTATGTATTTACAAGCGGTCAAAAACTAGCCTAATAAAAAAATTGGGGACCAAGTCAGAAGGAGAGATATTTGTCTTTGAAAGGAACTGGTGACAAATGTCGGACAATGACCACCTGCTTTTTTCCCATAAAAATACTAGGACATTGGATGTACTTTGAACTACTTGGGAGGAAGGGAAAGATATCGACTCTTGTACGATTACAAAACTTATGAGTATCAAATAATTTTTTCGTCGCCGAAAACAACTATAGCCGAAAGCAAATGTTTCAACATGTGGTCAAGAAGCAATGAAACCGTCCATGACCTATTCTTAATTGCATAACATGACAGGAACGGTATCGAGGATACGTATAATCTTTCGTCTAGTCAACAGGCGGAATAAATCAGATGAATGAAATATTGAAGAGAACCACATGGTCAGACGGGATATCATGAATTATTGTTGGTGTGGGGATGAATGGTTATGTAAAAACGGAAGCTGTGGTCTTTCTCGTCAGGGATGGATCATTGACGGCGCGGGCGTCACTGAAAAAAAAATATGACGTCATCGCCATCTCCCATGCCCTCAACACGGTTAAGATGGAGGGGATAACGAGAAATTAGTGAAACGGTGCGTGTCGTCTGGTACCTTCATCATACGTGATCTATCTAGGGGTCGAGGTGTGGGCATCAAGGACTCAATCTCGCTCTCTAGTGCTGGGTAAGTGTCGATACCAAGTACTCGAAACTGAGTATTTTGCGGGTATCGGTAAAGGCGAATACCTTCGTAAAGTATCGAGTGGTTTGGCGCTTTTTATCTCACAACCTAATTTGAAGAATTCATAATATTTTTATGATATGATAAAATGTCTACCCCTAGACAGCCGTGCATGTAATTTTTCTGCTGTTTTTCGGGAAGATAAAAGTTAAGACTGTAGCTATAAAAAAATCACTGTAATTTAGCAACAAACAGCAAACTCCTTCAAGCCTTCATATTCTTATCAACATTTAATTGTAGTCAAGTTTCAAAAACAGTAAAGTACTCCATATCGATATCGATCCCCAGAAAAAAAAATACTCGGTATCGCATCGTTACTTAAAACTGAAATCGGCCCAGCACTATCGCACACCGCCCTCGACCTCCCTAGACGCAGGTTACTCGCTTCATAAGGACACTGAATGCTTGCGTTGGTGGAGGAATGACGTCATTCGTTATTGATACGAGGCCACCGGAGAGGGTCAAAAGGGTCAGTGATAATCTCTAAACCGCGAATCCCCCGCGATTCGCATGTTCGATCTAGCGAGTTCATCAATGGCGTATTCTGGAAATATAAAGTGGGTGTAATCACGTGACCGGGTTCATCGAAGTGAACAATAATAGTTATCCGTAGATAAGTATAAACGAAGAGAGATCATCTATATTAATAAAACGCTTCAGCCAAATTTGTGTCACAGATTTCTTGAGAACTACGTAACGTAAAAACATGCGGTTTTCACCTAAATTCGTAGAAAAATACACAAAAGATAACTATAGTGGACACTATCTTTTTTACCCTTTTTTTAAAAAAAAAGAATGTGTATAACAACGAAATACAATCTCCGATAGATCTTTTCAATCCGCCCGATTCGCCAATCGTCCAACTTTTTCACGGAGTCTAATGCATTCGTCTATGATGCCTTTCGGTGCCCTAGGTATTCTTTCGCCACTGGTGCGTTGCCTGCCTGCCCATTTGTAAAATGGGGTGTTAGTCTTGTCTTTAATAAAAGTATATTAACATGAGGGTATCTCATGTCATAACTGCTCTAAAGCGAGTGTGCGCATTTAGGCCCACGCTTTTGTTCACATACCATCTCATCACATTAGATTGGAGTCCATGTTTTATCATTTTCCGGAAATACCTCACTGTTCATCAAAGCGTTTTTTGCTCCTCGTCTAAAGTTTAGGCTTATACCTCTGGAAAAAGGTGCAAAACATATCTTTCTAGATAAAATATATGTCAGGGGAGGGGTGGGGGCAAGTAGCCTCTTTCCTCCTCTCGTTTTCTCTCCATGAGTTTATTGCTCTTCCTCCGATGCAGGGCCCCTTATAACTACTACAAGTATGGGAGCCAGAGCACGTTCCCCATCATGCCCATGCCTAAATCCGCCACTGACTGTACCATGCTTTATTCTTGTTATAGATCTGGGTAGGACATAGGACATTGCCCTGGATGAACTTGCTGCACTCATTTGAGCATTGCTTGCATTAGTCACGCCTTCATTCCCCACCCTCTAAATCAGCCTCATTGGAGAAGAAAAGCATTATTTTATCTTAAACTACAGAAAAAAAAAAGTTGACAAAGATAAAACAAAAAGACACAAAAAAACCCCCAACATCTGTGTCAGATGACCGCCTAGACTATCTCAGACGATAGCTTTTTCTTGGGAACCAATGGTGGTCGCCAAAGATGGGTTCCACTATACCCATTTTTTAGTTATAGATCTAATCAAGGCATTGCTCCTGGTAGGAATTTGCCGCCCTGGTTTGAACGTTGTTTGCATCTATTGCTGAATGACTCTCATCCTCCCCACCTAGCCTTTACTAAAGGAGAAAACATTCCTCATTGTTATCTTGAACCCAAACAATGAACCTGTGTAGGACGTCGACCTGTCTTGGGCTCCTCTTCTAGAGAATCAACGGAGGTCGCCTTAGAGAGGTTACATTGTATCGGTATCTTCTTACAGATCTAGCCAGGACATTGCCCTGGGTAAAAATTCGCTGTACTGATTTGAATGTTGTTTGCATCTGTCACTCCATTTATAGCCACTACCCCTCCCAATCCAGGCCCCATATCAGTTTTGTTAGACCCTTTACGTCATCATGCCCCAGTTTCTAACCCCAGGAGATGTTTCCATATTAAAACCTCATCTCACATTTTCATGCACACGTAGCACATTCCTTCAGGGTTCCTTTGGGCCTTTCCCTTTCTGTCCTGTCATTCCACCTTTGCTTTTTTTGCCCATCATATTGTCGATTCCGTTGAATCAAAACTGAAATATTTTTCGACCCGAGGAAAATGAGATGTGTCACAATTTTGAGTGTCTCCACTGCTGCTGTTTTGTTCTACAGTAATCTTTGATCTGCATATTATATTATATGTAACTGTTATAACTGGCGCTATTCAATGGCAGTAGTTTGCAAGCATCATTAAAGGAGAAGGGGTTGATATTTGCTTCACAGCCTAAGAAAAAAATCCACATTATTCTTTCAGAAGACTTTAAATCGCACACCTCTTCCTTCCGCATAACTATTTCAGAAGAAATTACCTCTGGAATATTGACATTTTCACTCTCTGTATGCTGCTGCCATTACTCGCTCTGTGTGATGTCATAAAGCGAGGAAAGCTAGCAGTGGTCAGACGCATGCGCAAGCTGTCAAGATGGTGAATGAAACCCCTCGCCTTTAAGGATGGGTTCCCATTAACTCGAATTTGTGACACTCATTAACCACGGTATTCCGTTTCGTTTGTCTCATTGATATGTTGAAATGTCTTCACTAGTCTTTGATTAGCAATTTGCTCGCCTGTAGGAGTTTAATGAACTGTATGAACTTTATGCACTGGTGTGGTCGGCCTTGGCGTAAATGTTCGAAATCTAAATCTTCTTTTTTCAAGTCCTTTTTTATTTGTACAGCTATAATACAGGGACCATTAAGCCTGACTGATCTAGTTAATCACAGAGAGTGCCTACAATGAGCCGTATGTTTCCATTGACGCCCAATCACTGATTTAGATCACATGAGTTCACATGAGCTCTGGGGTTTCCTCATCCGTGTCAAAATGTTCCAACAAACCGCAAAAAGTGACACCGACATCAAAAAATAAGTTGCGTGCGTGCCCGAAGCATATTTTTGGACAGGCAAGTGTCGACCTTAGAGGGAGATGACACTTTTGCACTTGAGCTGAGACAAATATAGCAAATTCTGGCAAGAGATGCCATACAAGAAAGTTCGCAAACAAACAGCAAGCAAATGTATAATTAGGCCTGTTATTGTGCTGTTTATTAGACTGTAATCCAGGCAGGGAAAAGTTACTCATTCTCCTTGTCTGATGTTCTGCTGATCAGTCAATCAGTCAGTTTTCGGATTGTGAACGGCTCAGTCGGTCTGTTTGTCCGTCGGTCTGTGTGTCGGTTATTTAGAAGGCCGGCTGGTCGCTCGGTCTGTCAACCCGTTTCATCCCATTCGCATGTGTGTGTGTGTGTGTGTGTGTGTGTGTGTGTGTGTGTGTGTGTGTGTGTGTGTCTGTTTTCCTTCCTTTATGCCTGTCTGTCTTTCCGCCTGCCCACTTATCCGTCCGTCTGTGAGTCTGTCTGTCCATCTGCTTGCTTGCCTGCCTGTCTGCCTGTTGCCTATCAAACTATCTGTCCGTCTGTCTGTCTTATGACAAGTTAGTTCTAACAAAGCTGCAATTTCCACTACCTCTGTACAATTTAGAAACATGTAAACTTAAAAAATAAAATACACATCTTCACAATAGGAAATTGCACGCATTAACTCACTCTGAGAGATACTTTTAAGAACTTTGTGTTGATTTCAGTTACCTCTCTGTAATCACAACACACTTCTCTCTCTCTCTTTGTCTGTCTGTCTGTTTGTTTGTCTGTCTGTTTGTTTGTCTGTCTGTCTGTCTTCCTGTCTGCCTGTCTTTCTAAATATTGTCTGCCTGTCTCTACTGTCTGTCTGTCTGTCTGCCTTTTCTCTCTTACCCTCTCTCTCTCTCTCTCTCTCTCTCTCAGCACCCTTAACAAAAGCAGCAACGTGAACGAAGGGACATTACTCTTGTATTTACAATGACTGGCAAGACAATGGCTGTCGTCTGGAACATATCTTATCTTTATTTGGCATTGAAAAAAAATATACAAAACCATAGCAAATTAATAAATGTAATACTCATATGTAATATGTCTTGAAGATCGTTGGGATATTTATAACCATAGCCTCACTGACCCAGCAAGAACATACTCTATACTCCAGTGCAACAACAGAACATCGTAAAATCGTTATTTGGTTATGTGATTATATGACGTTTTGTCGTTGCACAGCGGTATCCTAACCCAGGCGCAGTTCTCAGTTAGTATACAAGTGTTCGTTAACCTAAAAACCCGCCGATAACTAATCGATTTCCTGAACAATTGCTAAATGAACTTTTTTAAATTTTAGAATACAATATCATATTGTATGAAATCTTACGAAAACGATATCTCTTTCAAACAGAATATCCATTAAGAATAAGGAGTCCTCACAAAAGATATACAAATGTATATGACATAAACAATTTTGAAATACTGTACATGAATAAAATCAGCTGGTTGATTTCGGCATTTTTGGTACGATGAGCATTATGACATTCGATATTCTCCATTACGATAATAGATCCAACTGGCAGAAGAACCCAGAAAGTAACCCATAAGAGGTCAAATGACGTAGGCGTACAAAAATGGCTGCTACTGTTATGTCTTCTTTGTTTCATTTCATTGAGAAATGAATGATCTTTCACGCTGCATTTAAAGTTTTGGCACAATTCTGGATGAAACGCGGTGTTTTTCACTGTAAATTCTTACCTCCACCGTGACCGATGCCTCCGAGATATATAATGCTTTACATCACAGAACTGATGGTCAGGAAGTGCAAAACTGTGCAGCAGCATTATAACAAACAAGACTAACACCCCATTTTACAAATGGGCAGACAGGCAACGCACCAGCGGCGGAAGAATACCTAGCGCACCGAATGGCATCATAGACGAATGCATTAGACTCCGTGAAAACGTTGGACGAATAAACTTGTTAAACTTGATTGGCGAATCGGGCGGATTGAAAAGATCTATCGGAGATTGTATTTCGTTGCTATACACATTCTTTTTTTTTAAAAAGGGTAAAAAAAATAAAGAGGACTAATGTGTATAATTACTTTTTGTGTATTTTTCTACGAATTTAGGTGAAAACCGCGTGTTTTTACGTTACGTAGTTCTCAAGAAATCTGTGACACAAATTTGGCTGAAGCGTTTTATTAATATAGATCTTGAAGCAGTGCAGGGGCTCACACAAAAATAAAGAAATCTTCTTTTCCTGTTTTTAAATGCTGCGATATTGGTGCCATGTTTGACCTCTTTTGCTGGAATTCTTTACAAACATATTGATAAAGAAGCACCAATACCCTGTATGTATTATTATATATTTAAGTTCAAAGCAGTTTTATGTAACTGGAGAGTCAGTCAGCCAATGGACAGGAAAATTAAAAAAATAAAATATAAAAACCGCCACTGACAGTTCCAGAGAATGTTTAGTAAGTATTTGAATACGGCTTTGTTTTTTGAGTGCTCCCCTACTTTGTTCTTAATGTCATAGCAACGAATATGATTTATCGTTTATTTTCAGCTTCATTAAAAAAAAAAAGTCTTGACCTTTAACTGTCATCGTTGTAATCCGGCGCTGTAAAAGTAGCTTAAAATTTAGTAGTTATGCCACATACATATATTTTGCATAAGGAGTCTTTACTCTGTATGGACCAAAAAAAAAAAGCGTTCTAACACAATATGAAACTCTATTCGAAAATTAAAGGAATCCATCGATCATTTTTGAGAAATCGATGATTTATTGGCACATTCTTTTTCTTTGGCGCATTTATCTTTGCTCAAAGAACACGGTATGTCAACTCCGCTTAAATGTAACTCCACTGCTGTATAGAAAAATGTTGCGACTGAGAGAACGGCGTAGTCACACGGCGTTAGTTTCTTTTGTAACAGTTGTTTTCCTGCTTACGTTTAACATTAGGCACATTAGGCAGGGATTAAGCAGAGCCAGCCTGTACTCTACAGAATGTAATGTAATGTAATGTAATGTAATGTAATGTAATGTAATGTAATGTAATGTAATGTAATAAGAAATGAACTGCAAAGTATTATTATCCCAAATTATTAACATGAGCCTTGGTCTTGAACCTGCGCTTGTAGACATTTTTATCAGTGTTTGGCTCTCTCTGTATCCCCTAGGTATGAAGATGCCATTAGCACCTGGCATAAAAATATGCAATTTTAAATAGTCCCTATAAAATCAGAAAACTGGCCATGGGGAGGGGGAAAGGGGTGGATTTTAATTTCAAAGGCTTAGATAGGTGCAATTACATGTGTAGACTCAGAATAGGTGAGGTTTAGCCACTCAAGTATAAAATTTGTGGTTGTTGCTAGGTGGGTAAGTTTACCCTGTTTACTGAGTGAAAAGG
>JAWQUT010000157.1:1472056-1484316 GCA_033807755.1 Ellobium chinense
CACACACACACACACACACACACACACACACACACACACGCACACACTCTCTCTCTCTTTCTCTGTCTCTCTCTGTCTCTCTCTGTCTCTCTCTCTCTCTCTCTCTCTNTCTCTCTCTCTCTCTCTCTCTCTCTCTCTCTCTCTCTCTCTCTCTCTCTCGACTTTTCCTGATTCACTGGCTTTATGCTTGATTGTCTCTCATCCAAATGTATACTCGTAAAACAAGACTAGGCTCTCTGTCATTAATACTGGAAGAGAAAATACTTGCACAGGAAGCCGCAGCTGGCTGACTTAAGATGACATCTCTCTAAGGCTTCCCGTGTGCACATACCAATACGAGTTGCTGTCCAGTCATTTACTTAGTGATGTCATCTACAAAAGGATGGCCCAATCCCCCTCACTAAGTTGACTAACTAATGAATTTGGTATACATGAAATATGTAACCAACTTGGTAGAGTTGGTTTATTCAAGTTGGTATGTGCAAGAGTATTTAAAAGTCAGCCTAGTTTATTTTCTTCTTTTTCATTTTTTGATATAATATTAATTGTTATGGCGATATGGAAAACACGTTCAAAAAGCTCTCGAAGGTAAGGCAAGAAAAAGAGGAATGGGGGGAATCGGAATGGTTGATGGGAAACAGAGTGGTCGGGGATAGAGCTATTATCGATAATTGGTAATGATTTGTTCTCCTGCTGCACTAACGATAATAACGATAATAAAGAAGACGTCATGATACATCTAATGAAAAGATTTAATTCTTAGTTTCATTTCATTCAAATTTACTTCCGAAGTAGATATATATATCATTTCACGTAAATTCAGCCTTCTGACAGAAAAGCTCTGGTAAATTTACCTAAATAATCCTTCCAGAATTTACCTTTCGATATCACCTTATTTGACTTTAATCTTATGTACAGATGCTATATCCTTTGCCTAAATTTCTCTACCCAAATAGTAGATTTAGACCGAGGGTTGAATTCACATATTTGTCTTTTGCTTCAGATTGTTTTTGTCTATTCTTATGACAGTTTTGAGCATTAAAGAAGTAATTTAAGTCTCAAAATGGGGAGTATGTGATTTCCTGGCCAGGTGATACTGTCGACGCTACCTAGCTCGGTTGGTTCAGCACTGGATATGCCCTCAAGAGGTTCAAAGTTCGATGCGGGACGATATCATCCATACTGAGCTCTGGGAAGTCATTTTGCTAACCTTTTCGTTACCACAGGTTTTTCAAGTGCTGATGTTATCTACCATGAGCTCATTAGCTGTAGGTAGAAACAGTTCATTATATACAGAAAATAGGACGTCTGGGCACGTCAGATATGACAAGGGAATGCTACTTCCGGGACATGGCCGTACATCTAAGAAATGTTTGTAACAAAAGGTAATGACGCACATGCACGTCATTGAAGCGGGGCGCAGCTGTGCACCTAAAATGTTTTTTTTTCCTCCAAAAAATAAGGACGTACATATACGTCGTACACAGCCAATCAGTGGAGTCCCCTTTATAATGAAACGTGTCTCGAGCTGATGCTTCCAACTACGAGTCTTCTCTGGAATCTGAGAACTGTGATAGCTCGTGGGATTTGTTACTGAGGGAGAAAGCGCGGCGCCGGAAGAAGCCTTTCTCGCAGGTCTTGAAAGTGACCATTTTCTTGACCTCTTTCCGGAAGTGGTTGGACGTGAAACTGTAGATGAAAGGGTTGGCCATGTTGTTGACGATAGGACTGAGTTTGGCGAGGTCGTAGAGTGCCTTGAGACCTGGCCCCATGCCTTCCTCGACATCCAGCTCGGCTATGTTCAGAATCAGCGTAATGAAATAAGGGGTGTAACTCCCGAAAAACACCACCGTCACCGCTATGAAGACTATGGCAGAGTTACGCATCACCTCGCTCTGCTTTTGTTTCTGTAACGTCTCCGAGCCCAGCGCGAGGGACGGCCGTCGTTTGAGTTCGTCGTGTTTGGCCGAGAGTTCACGAAGGGTTTTGACGATCTTGTAATAGAGGACGATCAAGGTGACGGTGACTGATATGAAACAACACGCCAACATGGCGGTGTAGACGAAGAAGATGGGCTTCGTCTTGCTCTCGCTGTAGATGTAGCAGTAGGAGACCTTCACATGGTAGTCAGAGAAGTGGATAATGTCCTTGCCGAAGATCCACCAACAAGGGATGTTGAGAAGACACGCTAAGATGACGCTGGCTGCAAAGAGCTTCTTGCTGAGTAAGGAGCCCACGCCATTCTTGCGAAGGAGACAGAGTTTCAGGAATCTGCGAATGAGAAGAAATTTGATTAAGAGGTTTGAAAGTACAACGTAACATGAATTCACGGAACTGACAGGCTTTCCGCTTGAAAGGTTCTTGACACCTATTAGAATGGCAAATCACTCATTTTATACAACCTAATTAATCTGCTAATATATAAAATCACCCTTTTTTGGAGCCCTGCCAGCCCGTGTAAGGGTGTAGAAATATGTAAAACGACCTGTGATCTAAATAAGACATCCAGTTTTAAAGTTTCAGGTACAATTTGAGTCTTCTAGATAAAAAAAAAATAAAGTGTGTAGGCTTATGTCTTAGCATGCATTCAAAACCAGCCAAATGAAAAATTGGGGACCAAATCAGAATTCGAGGTGACCTTTTTTAAAGAGATCTGTGAAAATATTATTTGGGCGTTGATCCCCTTTTTCCTCCCCTCAAACGATCAGGCAAAAGAAGTACTTTAACATCCACGGGAGAAAGTTCCCGAAATCACGTGGTTCGTGTAGAATAATACAAAATGTTAAAAAAGCCGAAAGAAGAAAAAACCCCAATAGATTCCAATAACCTGCAGAACGAGGAGGAACAACTCCAGAGGTCTTTCTTAACACCACTGAATTTGTATTTTGATGTTACTGAAACTGGTCTGAAAATTCAAGGTTGCCACCACTCTTTCTAGCTAACCGAATAAAGATTATGATCAGGACTACGTACCGGTAAATTTCAGAATTAAGACACTTGGATAGCTGATAATGAAAATATCTTCTTTGCTTCTTGTTTTAACCAGATCGTCCGCCATCACTCACTCCGGGAGTTTTTCTATAACTCCAGTTATCGCCCGCTATACACCTCTACTATTATAACGGTGAATAATACAGTTAAAAAAAAAAAGAAAAGGATTTCATTTGTGCGGGCCTGTGATCTGCAAAAGAAGGCCAAATCTTTGACCCGATTTCATCTAATTTAAAATTGTGAACAATCTAAATGAAGGACTCCCACTGTAAATAGTATATAATTTGAGCACAGTGGTGGTACCAGACCTGCAGACTAGCCTTGGCCTTCTCGGAACGTTTCTGTGGTTCGAGGAAAAATTCTTATTAAATGACTCAAAGAGACTTTTACTATAATTTGGCTCCTGCAACCTTACAATTCGTATGGTTTTAATAATGGGCGTATCTATCACCACGTGTGTGAGCCTTTATCCCTATTTTGATTTGTCCCACTTTGATCTATGCCCATGAATACACTAACCCAGAATCTTCGTCCATCAAAACAACACACACTGTCATTGTCACTGTAATTATGGATTCTTAAAATGTCCTCTTTCGTGCTATCTGGGTCACGAGTATGCAGGAAACATCTGACGCCGCTTTCGTTCACTATTCCGTGACATCACACGGTTACGGAACGGAAGACGACTATTATTAGGAACTGGAACACTCCGGAATTGGTTTGCCCCATTATCGAATGGAAACCGCTCACGACAGGTCTTGTCTGATGCGGTTCCAGATTCCAGTTTTGGTCTCTATCATTCGTTGGTCCTCGACCACGCGAGATTCTAGTAGGCCTACACTGTCATTGGTTTCCGTGTGCTAATTTGGGGACGAACTGGAAAGGGTGAGAAAGACACGCACACACAGTGGAAAACAAGAAATTAGAGAGAAAAGGAGAGGTAGAAAGATGGTGAGTGAGAAAGGAAAGAAGTAAAAGATGGGAGACAGAGGGAGAAGAGAGAAAGAAGGCAGGGAAATATAATTAGTTTGTTTGTTTGTTTGTTTCGTTTCACATAGTTTTTTTTACGTCCCTTTTTAGCACAGGCCTATGTTTGTCTGGTTCCGGCAAGTTGACAATATGGGATGCCACACCCCTTCCCTTCAACAGGAAGTATCAATCTCTAGGCAAGCCAAGATAGCTGCAAGTGATGCTGAAGAGACAAGGAACAATGCACTGATTTGCGGGTGCTTTCCTTTCGTCTTTGCCTCATTCATTAGCATTTTGATCTCTGTTGATTCTTGCTACATCCTCCGACGACACAAGGCCGTTGATAAGATGTTCCACTATTTGAAGGTGTAGATGTTTGCCGCCATATTGCCGAGGTTTTTCTTCCTGTTTTGTACAAAAGGCGACATATTTCTAACAAACCTCTGGTAGGTATGCATCAATCCTTGCTGTGATTGACGCCCACCAACCAAATATGTACCCCTGATACCTTCTTTGCGGAAAACCGTCCACAGAATGCAAGGGCAGTTTCTTTCGAGACGTCCACAAAATGCAAGGACAGTTTCTTTCGAGACGCTGCAAAGACCAAAGAAACATAGCCCAGATTTGTTTGTTTTCTTTTTTTTTTTATTTTGATATAGTTTTTACGTCCTTTCTTAAGTACAGTTATAGATAGCAGAGACTAGGCTTGAATCTCATTTCGGCCGACAAGAGTGCGCCTTTTGAACAAGGTTAGGCAACTTCACCAAAAAATTTCAGTTCAAATCAAGTTAAGTTAACTTAGCGGAAAAAACCCAAACATCAAATTTAACCCAGTTCTATGAAAACTGAGTAATTTTCAGATGAGATTAGTTCCCCTTGGTCTTAGAAATCGGCATTTGGCTCTGGTTTTCGAGGTGGATGTGAACTGAATTGAAATTGAAGTAGAAAATTAAAGTTTCGATCAAGCACCCAAAACAGCTGCAGTTCAGATCCAGATAAGTTCGTCCATATAGCTATTAAGCTCAGATCACGTTCACGTGAACTGAACTGAAGCTCACGAACTGCGTTCTCATGATCTCAGTTCTGCTCAATCCTGTCTCTTGGCCAACATGGCCGGCAGATAACAACGAAACAAACTGACGGACTGAAGAGAAGAGAAGAAGAGAGGAGAGAGAGGAAGAGAGAGAGAGGAAGACAGAGAGAGAGGAAGAGAGAGAGAGAGACACACATGAAAAGAGATAAAAAAAGATAACCAGAGAGAAAGAACGAAAGTAAAAGAAGAAGGGACGCTTGAACAAAACAGAGAAAGAGCTTCAGAGAGAAAGACAACAACAACAACAGCAACAACAACAATAACAACAACAACAACAACAACAACTAAAAATCACACCAATATGCAATATAAAGATAAATGGAGGGGAAGGGGCAGAGTATCTGTCCGATCAAGGTCATGCTTGACAAGTGTCACTGGAACCACGTCATCACAGAATGATCCCAGAACTGCTGATGACATTGATGATAATATGCAGGGCCGTCACCATGACCCCCGCATTGAACCTATCTTGTGCGTTGAAGGACGGAGGGTCAGGGAGCACTAAGTCCTCAGGATCGTTTCCATCTGAGAGATAATGAGAACGCTCCGAATAATACTGCCAATAGTCAAGTCATTCCAACGGCATGTCCTTCCTGGATTTCAAGGCCTTCTGCCCCGCATTGGTCATTTAATCGATACGCTTTATCATGCTACTGTCATAGGCGAAGTTTTTGTTTTGTTTTCCCCTTTGAGTTCAGAAGAAGTGTCTCCAGAGTAAAGAATCAATTTTATGACACTTTTTGGCTCCGATGATCCTTATTCGAAAATCAATGAAGCCACGATATTTTAAGACGCATGTTCTTAAGCTCAGTGGATTCTGATTACTATTTAAAAAAGTCTTGTGTTGTGAGTGGTTATTTAAATTGGAAAAACAATTACTGATATAAAGAGATAAACCTTCCGAGACCTCATAAGGAAGCTTGAACATCACGAATCAATAGCTAGATCTATAGATTTGCAATCTCTCTACCAAGTGTTGGAACATAAATCTAGGCTGTTAATTGTTCTGTTAGTGGTTGCTACTTTCAAAGTGATTTTAATCATACTAAGCTACTGAGCAAGTGCTTTTTTATTTTTTTTTGGGGTGTTTGGAATTTCCGCCCCCTGACCTACTTTTCAAACATGTAAACCTTAACAAAGTTTGCAATCGCTTAATATCACATTCTCTTATCCTCTACGATCATTGAACTTGTATGCAGCGGCCGCCTCATAGCTGATATTTAACGTAAAATGCACCAGATATCTTCAAGAAATGGCTGCCCTGTCCCTACCTTGCTCTACGCTCCTGAACACAACGTTTCCATCCTCCTCCCATCATACCTAGTGTTTAGCACTATATGTACCGGATATTGCAGTGAAATAGTTCCTTGTTCCCACCCTGATCCATGCCTATGAATACAATGAAATCACCACATTCAGGCTCTGAATGATCAGACTACTGCCACTAAATTATGGCGCCTGTTCACACGGCCCTCATGGGTCACGTGGGTTACATGGATTAGCGGGATCGCAGACTGGCTTCCTTGCACGCAGGGGAGACCCATTCGTGCTTAGCCTCCCAACCAAGGATCCTGCAATGAGTTCTTGGCCGCGTTTGTTTGTCCTTGTAATCTGACAAAATGGGAAGGCACACTCTTTCCATGTATTCCGTGGATAATCCTTAGCAAAGGGTACTCACAGTGAGAAAGGGTGCACACCTACTAGAGTTTTTGTTAGAAATGTGTTGCTTTTTGTACAAAACCGGAAGAAAAAGCTCGGCAACACGGCGGTAACCATCTACGGTTTCAAATTTGTTAGCGGACTATCTTATCAACGGCCTTATATTGGAGGAGAATGTGGCAAAAATCAACGATGATCTGTTTACTAATGAATGAGGCAAAACTACTAATATAGCATACACAGCTAGCAAATCAGTGAATTGTTTCTTGTCTCGTCGGCGTTAGTTGCAGCCATCTTGGCTTGCCTAGAAACTGATACTTCCTTTGCTAAGGAAGGGGTGTAGCTTCCTATATTATCAAACTGAGTAGCCTTTACTATTCTAGTGCAGACCTAGTTGGAAGCTATCCTGTTATCTCCATTGGCTGACCATGGTTCTATTTCCTTGTCTACAGTGATAGGCCATCGTATTGGCCGTTAATATGCACTATTAATGATGAGAATACTGGCTGTGAAATGAACTGTAGAGAGCAAGGGTTCTTATCAGATTCTCATCAGTCTTTTATCAGTGACACTTCGATTTAGTGGTAGTAATGTGCTCGTTAGCGTGTACGATTGGGATCAATATTGTCTTCGTATTATACTAAGTTGTCAAGGTCTGTATTGATGGCTGATGATGGTCTTTATTGTCGTTGTTTACTGCCATCAGTACTACATGTCCCATTATCACTGCATGTAAATGCATGCTTACTACTTGGTCAAAGAGGTATTACATAATCGTGTCTCGTTAATGCGGACTCCAGGAAGGCGAAAAGCTCGCTTAATGGAAGGCATCGTACCAGAGCGTTTTGTTCCTCTTGCAAGTATCATCGATAACCTGAAACTTCTAACTTCCAGTGCGAACATAAAATCTGAGAACGCAGGTGCAATAGTAGTAAATGATGTCACTGATCCATACATACGCATCTTCAGAAACATGCATGCTCAAACTAAACCTAGGTGCTGCATGATGTAATATCTAGAATGCCTTATCACTGAGCTACGAAACTGGCCAAAGTCTGACTTAACGCCATTTAAAAATGAAAGTACCATGTTGTTTATGAGACCAAGGCCTATATTGACATGTTATAAATAGTAAAATGCGCCTATTATGTTCCCATTGGAAAAATGCAAGCTGACGCTGTTTTGGTTGCCACACATTTTTTTTCAGCCGCGCTCTCTCATATGTATGCAAAATCACTAAGGCTATTCATTTTCATAGCACAGCAACGAGTGAAGCAAGTAGTGGAACAAACAATACATTATGAAGGATTTACTGGCGAAAGAGCGCTATGTTTTCCATTGAACTACGAAATGATATTTTTTTTTCCTTTGACCTTTTTGTGGAGATGATACATATAACATCACCTTTCCAGCCCGTATGGTATCACCAGGGGCGTAGCGTCAATGTAACTATGAATCTAAGATTACCAACAGTTGCCTATTACTATTTGTCTGGTACAATTTAATTAATCTTCAACCTTTTTTTTTTCAAATGTTCAAACATCACCTCCGTCCTATTTCACAATTGACTTATTTACAAGCATTGCCAATACGATTTTGTCGCCGAAATATATGCCCATACACTGTCTCACGGATTCAGCGCTCTCAAATCCACAGTGCATTGCTTTCAAAGCGAGAAACTTAAAAAAAAAAGTGCCCAATAATCTGAGAGAAAAATTTGCATACCCGCTGTTCTGACGGTGTTTTGTTATATCTTTTTACGAAAGATCCTTTCCGTGTACGACTTTTCGACTTTTTTTTCTTTCAGCAACGAGAGGTTGGTAGTCTAGATCGTGTCAGGGTTGCCAGATTTGGCGCTTCTGGAGCCAACTATAAAAATTTTTGACTTTTTAAAGACATTGGCTTCTATCAAAAAAAAACAAACAACCAAAACCAAAACAACAAAACAAAACAAAAAAACCTGATATGCTATAAATGCCAGATCACAAAACAAATTTTTAAAAAAATCCTGACTACGTCCCTGGGCATCACAGACCTAGAGCGTGTGAACATAACAGTGCATCTAGATGCTACACAGACGGGGTAGTAACAGATTGCACATGTGAAACAGTGAGACACCTGATGCAGCAGGCGAGTAATCAACACATTAAAAGAGTCAACTGCATACAGCGAACCACTTAATATTCATTGCATTATTTATCAGTTGTCGGAGTGTGAAAAATTGTATCCATAATCCGCATAAAAAAGAGGGCCTCTGCGGCATGCTGTACATGGGATCATGCCCATATTCCCCTCCTCCCCCCCCCCCCCCNATTATAATAAATGCCAAGAATAATAATGACAACAACAAATGACTAATAAATTGTTTTGTTACTTGTTGTCAGAAACATCATCACTGCACTCCGGACATGTCCATAAGTGCGCATATCATCACGTCATTAGCTTATTTGCTTAGATTGCCGGTTTTCATCTAATATAGTACTGTGTATTTTATTATTATTTTCCCACAGCACTACATTTGATATCCTCACTGAGCTACAAAGCATGTCACTATGTATTTACTTAGAGTCCTATGTGGTCACGTATTGTGTTTTTGGTAACATTACAGGATTCGTCACTCTAGTAATCCTCAACAATGGAAGAATACTATTTTGATTCCATTGCCCAAGACCAATTTTATCATTGGTCAAGGTCACTTTTATACCAGTTGTCAAGCACTTTTTTATCCTTGCCCAAAACCACTTTTATCATTGGTTTAGGGTCACCTTTATACCATTAAACTTTGTCACACACTTTTTTTATCATTGCCCAAAACCACTTTTATCATTGGTGAAGACCACCTTTATACCATTTGTCATTCACTTTTTTGTCATTGCCCAAGATCACTTTTATACCATTGGTTGAGACTTCTTTTGTATCACTGATCACTTTTACACCATCGCTCCAACTAATACAAGTATCCCTCGATTTTAAGGTATTACTCCACTACGCAGCAGGGAACAAAGATGTAGAACACTTTAGTCAAAAATCACTGCCCTGTTGCGCACTTGTATGCATCTCATAACACAGTCCAGTGGTGAGTAAACTAATAATATTGATGTGGTACAGTATTGTTCCGTCATGACCCCAGTCATTTAGAGAGGCCCTATGGATCACGTAAGTCCTGACTAAACAATATCATCGTCACCACCGATTGATTGATTCTATCGCCTACGTGATAATATTTGCTCTGTAAAATATGTCACAATCATGCTGCAGCCTGTATTCACGTGTTGGATTATGCCATCATAAGGGAGTGCCCCGGTGGGGAAGATGGAAATGGAAGCCAAAAAAAAATATATTATTTTCATGTCGTCGTATGTTACATAATAACCGAGTGGGAACAACGTTGAAAACAGCAGTAGGTTGATTGAATTTGGAAACATTATGATGAGGGCTGAATTGTACTAAAGAAGCATGACACTGTAGTATCGTTGTAATAATAATAATAATATATTTCTGGCAGCTGGCAGCGTGACTGTAACAAGCAAGTCCGATCCAAGATATAACGAGGAAGAGATGTCCATGGTTGTTGATGCCCATTTGCCTCTATTCATGGTCCCTCTCGGTCGTCTAATGATATGGGTCCTTACTACCGCTCGTTACATCAACACGATTCTCTGTTGCTGATGGGTACTTATCCCCCTTCATCTGTGACCGTGAGCATAATCCGTAGGCCTGGGCAAAGAATCGGTTTTCAAAGAACTGGTTAAAAGGGTGCACCCATTTCCAAAAATCTGGTTAATCGGTTAATGAATCGCTTTCAAGCGAATCATTATCTCCCCCTTAATTCTGTTGCATCATTTCCGGCCGCTATCCCATTCAGTTCTAGTCTAACTTAGTGTCTCCCTCTAGCTAAAAGTGATTCTCTTCTGAAACCAACTCTTTGGCAGTTACACTGATCCTATTTTTAAAAGTCAGCTCCCGGAAATGGGTTAAAAACAGAACCAGAATAAAGGTTCCCGGAAGAGTCGGTTTGGTGAACCGATTCCTTAAATATAAATCAAATCCGATTCAGTGGGTTTTTTTACTCTTATCCGGTTAACCAGTTCTTTTATATCCGGATCTTGCCCAGGCCTAATAGTCTGTGCGTCAATTAGCGTATTGCGTAATAACAGTGAGCACTTCTGGTGTTTTGGGACTTCCCCTTTGTTATCGCAGTGCGATAACCAACATTAGAATTATGCATACGGTCGCATCACAAGTTCTGTGGCCGTGTGCTAATTCTAACGTTAGTTAACGCACGGAGGTAACCACTGGAAATTCTCAAAAAATTATTAGTGTTCACTGTGATTAACGATATACGTTAACTAACATAATAGGTTATTCATGCAAACACTGGAGTGCAAAGGTTTCATATTTATCGTCGAAATGAATCTTGTCTTTTGTTCCGCTAAACATGTACACTCTCAAATGTGATTTATTGTCCAGATTATATTATTTAAAAAGCCGTTGCAACAAGGGGACTTCATCAGCTTTGCGGGGGAGGGGTGGGGTCAGGGGAGGAGGGAGACAGTGTTAATTTAAGCTAATGGGGCATTGACCTGTTAAGGTGAGACTGTTACAAAAATCGCCACATGGCACAAAACCAAAACAACGTTTTTCGTTGACAAATAGCTAAGTGAGGACCATTCATTTTTTACGTTGTCCCACCTCAGGAAAAGTACAAACCCATGATATACAATATTAGGGTTCCGGGAGTTTTTTCCATAATGATGGCTAGACTATCCCGCAAAATAAATTTCCACAGTATTATGAATGATTGTAACAAACAAGCGTCGGATCATCACTTGTCATGGTTATAAAACTTCTGAGTCATCAGCAAAAACAACGCAAAAAAAAAAACAACAACAACACAACTGGTCCAAATACTATATACGTAGAATAACAAATGATATCTCCTCTGTTTCAGATCTACATCAGGGCTTTCCAAATATGTTGTCTATTTCATGAGACTGGTAGAGAGTACTTATCCAATCTGTTGATGTAGTCTGTACTTTTACAAACTAGATGTATTTTCATGTCAGGCTAGCATTTACAATATAGTTTATTATCTGTTCCATCATCTACATAAAATCCAAAGATACAATCATAATTATGCGTGGAAATTGTACTTGTTCTACAAGTGCTAATGTACAAAAGAAGAATAATCTCGTCCGGCCATCAATATCCGTTAGTAGCTCTCGGTCGCACTAAGTACCACTCTACACCTGTTGTCAACATCACAGACTGTCACCGTTAATATTTCTAACTCACTTTGTGCTATCTGTGACTTCCTCAGCCCCAACCGCGGCTCGTCATTTAGTGGTGTGTCCTTGTTTATTTAGAACAAGAGTAGTGGATCTGATACAGAATTTTAAAGATTATTTTGTAATTTGGAGAAATCGTGGTAGTGGCTTGGGGGAAGGGGGGAGGGGGAGTGGGTTGCATGGGTAGTTTTGGGGATCACAAGTAGTCACTGCTCAGCTACCTCTGGGAGTTCCTCCATTGTCATATCATTCCCCCCCCC
>JAWQUT010000157.1:1495745-1508918 GCA_033807755.1 Ellobium chinense
ACACACACACACACACACGCACGCACGCACGCACGCACACACACACACACACACACACACACATTAAAATAGACTGCAACTCTGTTATAAATCCATAGTGACACCATCTGAAAGGCCTGTAGCTAAAAGCCAGCTGTTAATCTTGTTCTCAATTTATTTTATGATACATCTTTCAAATAAAGAGACATTTTTCTGCTGCATAACGGCCCTGTTATCTGCAAAAATAGAAAAAAAATAATATTGAGAAACTTGTTTCTTGAGAAGGCGCCCACGGATCACAGTGTCCTTGCTATTATCGACAGTGATGGATGGAGAGCAAAAAATGAGCATGGGGAGAGAGGTGAGCAGAGGACGACGCTTAGAGAGATTGTAACGAAAGTTGAAGGGTGAGCATAGGCAGGGGGGTTCAAGACGCCCTGGGAATTGGAAGAGGAGAGAGAAGGAGAGAGGGAGAGAAAGAGAGAGAGAGAGAGAGAGAGAGAGAGAGAGAGAGAGAGAGAGAGAGGAGAGAATGGAAAAGCAAAAATGCAAAAGTAAAAGAAAAAAAAATCAGTTAAGCTGCAAGTCTAGGCCTTTAAGAGAAATTCAATACAAAAACTATAATCTCTAAATAGAGTCTAGCAATGTAGGGGAAGGAATTATGGGAGAGAAAGAAAGAACGAAAGCAAGAATGCAAGAAAGAAAGAAAGAAAGAAAGAAAGAAAGAAAGAAAGAAAGAAAGAAAGAAAGAAAAGAGAAATATGAGCCTGGAGGCCAACGCGTGGGGTCAAAATGCCATGGACATAGGCAGGAGAGAGAGAGAGAGAGAGAGAGAGAGAGAAAGGGGAGGGAGAGGAAGATTATAGAAAGAGAGAAAGAAGGAGAAATCAGTGGATGACAGAGAAGGTTACACAGTAACAATAAACAAGAGAAACACGAGTACAAATGAAGACAAGTAGAGAAGAAACAGAATCGCAGATGAATGGACCCAGCCCAGCCAATGATGTTTGGATGGACGAAACCGTTCAGACAGGTAAATAAGCAGTCTGTCATAGGTAGATAAGACTTTCACGTGAAAAATTACATGTTTATAACACAATCTACACTCTATAACCTCTGTAAGAGGAGGCGGGAGAAGATGATAATTTTTTTTGTTGTCTGGGTACGATAAGGTACATTGCGTGATGTAAAAACGTAAGGTAGANAAGAGAGAGAGAGAGAGAGAGAGAGAGAATAAGAAAGAGAGAGCTTCAAAATGGAAATTTAGCGAATGCATTTGTAATGAGTGAAAAGCTCGGATAGTCTGGGGGAAAGGGGTGGGAGGAAGAAGAGGGGGGGAGGGGCGGCCGAGGAAGTCGTGGCCCTGGCCTAGCAGAGAAAGTTTGTAAACGAGAGATGGAGAAAAAATGAGGAGACGGAAACCGAGAAGATGAAGGGAAAGAAGGTGAAGAAGAGTGAACCATTAAGCTCAAACGAAGAAAGTAGAAATGAAAGAAGGAAGAAAGAATGGAATAACAAGAGAGGAGTGAAAGAGTGATGGAAGAGGACGAAGACAAGACAGAAAAAAAAGAAGAACAAAAAAGGGAGAAATAATTTAAGAAGGAAAATGTGAAGATACTTTAAGAAACAAGTAGAACAACAATAAAAAAATAATGAGCAGATAAACGAAAGGAAAAGAAAGAATGATGCAAAAAAAAACAAAACTGTAATATCGACTTCACCGTCCTCTGAATCATTATCAGTAGAAACTACAACTGCAACAATCACACAATATAACTACACTGTGACAAAAGTGAGCAGCTACAAACAGCAACTACATCACCAGCCAGACATTACTAACTACTATAACAACACATTAATCAGCAGCTGTAATTTCAGAAAGCAGTACCATAGATCAGAGGACACCAGAATAAAGCGTTATGAATATGGCCTCGTATCATTTTTCAAAGACCAGTGGCCGTAACTGTGAGTAAACCCATACACAATCGATTCCCCATTAAACCAAAGCGAGTACGATTATATTGATTGTTCATGAGAAAGAAATATGTCGTCATTTATTTATTTTTTTTAAATCATGAAACGGCAGCTCAATTATAATTCAATTATTAGTTTTCTATTTCATCATTCCTCTTTTGATTAATTATTATTCTTCCCTCCACATGCTATGGCAGATTCATTGTGGAAATGCAAAACTAATATCCTCTTTCCGTGCGATGCATGTCTAGCTGAATAGCGCCTCGTTTATGGCTAGGATGAGTGAACAATAGTCGATTATGCTGCTGAATATCGAATATGGCCATTGTTGCGAGTAAAATGGAAGAGTGGCGCTGGCGAAGAAAGGAGGAAAAGATGGAGAGATAGAATGAACGCGTTTCTGAATGGGGAGGAGGGGGAAAGCAGAGGGAGGGAGGGTAGGAGAGAAGATGGATGTGAGTGAGTGAGTGAGTGAGTGAGTGAGTGAGTGAGTGAGTGAGTGAGTGAGGAGTGAGTGAGTGAGTGAGTGAGTGAGTGAGTGAGTGAGTGAGTGAAGAAAGTAAACTAATGGCAGAAAGTGCATGAGAGAGAGAGAGAGAGAGAGAGAGAGAGAGAGAGAGAGAGAGAGAGGAGAGAGAGAGAGAGAGAGAGAGAGAGAGAGAGAAATGATTTAATATGGAAATTTAGCGAATGCATTCGTCAGGAAATGAAAATCGAGGGTAGGTTGATTTGATACATTATTATAATACAGGCTGGTTTACTGGGAAAAACTACTGGATTTGTAAACAAATAAACTTGGAAGAAAGCGAAAGAAAGAGAAGAAAAAGATCGCCAAATAACTACAAACAGATATAACAAAGCTCTGATGGATGAAGAGAACGTTAGAAGAATTTGTGATCGTTAATCACAGAATCCATACCCGGACCACATCATTTTGGTTTAAGAACCCTGTAACTAGGGCACGCATGGGCGAGCGAAGCCGTATATTTTCACCGTTTCTGGGCACCCGTAACTTTCTGGGAAACGCCTTAATAATCTATAACGTCACACGGGTCACTCACATCTGTGATTTTCACGCGGCCAGTGATGATTTATATTGTGTGGCTTGAACTCCAACTGTAGACCCCCGCCCAACCTTCTCTCCCCCTCATGCTCATCTCGCCTTGTCTTGCCTTGCCCCCCACCTCTCCCATTTCACATTTTCGCGGTTGTTATTCCGAAGTCTGACCCTAGGAGGCCATATAGTGTTGTACTGATATGAGATGATAAATCATGTATAAGGTTGGGTCAGAGAGAGAGAGAAAGAGAGAGAGAGAGAGAGAGAGAGAGAGAAAGAGAAAGAGAAAGAGAGAGAGAAAGAGAGAGANGAGAGAGAGAGAGAGAGAGAGAGAGAGAGGAAGAGTGTGTGTGTGTGTGTGTTTGGGAGGGTGAGATGATATCAGAATGAATAACCCGCAGAGCCTGAGAGATGAGACGGAGAGGCATGAATCAAGATTGAGAGCCAGACGGATAGTGTGACAATCTAAAAATGAACCGCGAACAAAAAAACAACAACGATGAAGCGAAAGAAACGTAGACAGAAAAAAAAGTTATGTTCTTAGAAAAGCAGTTTCACTTTGCGAGCACCACTTAGCATTCCAGAATGAATTTTTACCTAGAACTCTTTTCCCTTGTCTGATTTAACAGCAACAACAACAACAACAACAACAACAACAACAACAACAACAACAACAACAACAACAACAACACCAGCAACAACAACAACAACAACAACAACAGAAACCTGTGAATGGCCCTGACAGCAAAAAACCCACCAATCCCTCCAGACACGTTAATCAACTTCTAGGTTATCTTCCTGTATCTATGGACAGCCCCTGAAAAAACTGTCATGCTAAAAGCCTTTCTATTCTCTTCCAGCAATCTCCATTAGAGCCGTCTTCGCCTCTTCACCACCTTCTCGCACGCACTCGATATCTCCGCAGGAATGGACAGCTGACAAATAAATACATTTTACGGTTTGAGTTTCTCCGAAGTGCTCATCCCTGATACACTGTTCACAGCATTCTAACCTTGACCCCTTAAAACAGGCTCCAGCTGAGCTCACCTTTCATAGCACTTGGATTCTTTTTTATCGTTGAGATTAGAAAACCAGTGGCTAAATGAACAGCTAGTAGAGCTCCCATAGCGACTTAAGTCAGATTTAGCCCAAAATGGAACAAGGATACCATACTGTGAGTGAGTGAAGTGAGTGAGTGAGTGAAGAAAGTAAGCTAATGGCAGAAAGTGCATGAGAGAGAGAGAAATGTGAACATTTTTCCTTTAAAAGCGTAGTTGGAAAGATACACATCAACCGCGTTTGCTTTTCCTTGAATCTGTTTTCTTCCGCATTCCCAGAATTGCGAAAAAAAATTATGGCCATTTTGGAATCACAGTAACAAGAGCTCCAAAGCTGGACTTCCGTCCCTCTTCTTCATGCTCACCTCGTCTTGTTTCGATCCCACCTCTCCTACTTTACATTTTACGATTATGAGCCGGAGGTCTGGGCCTGGCTTTGAATGGCATCAGAGGCCATATTACAGTGTCCAGCTGATATGAGATGATAAATCATATATAAGGATGGGCGAGAGTTTGCAGGCGTCCCTTATCAACGTTTTGTTGCAAAATCTAAACCATGGCTGCCTAACATTATCCTTGCACATATTTTGTACTGGTCGGTGGATAGCTGATCTGACGTCACAACCACTCAAATGGCTGTTAGAAGACCATTGCACAGCTGTGTCTTGGGTCTTTCATGTATTGTCTTTGCTTTCCGTAGTAAAACTACACGAGAATACTGTCATTGTGCTTCGAAAATGGCCTAAATCAGCATTAGCCCATTTCTTAAATAAGGATATCATATTTCATTTATGAAATTAAGGCCCGTATTGATATGTTTTGAAAATTAAAATGCGCCAAAATATTCCCCACCAAAATTGCCATTGCAAAGATACACGCTGACATTTGCTTGCTTTGCCATCAAACGTTTCACCCTCATTCTCCCAAGAGCTTGAAGAATGACTTAGGCTATTTTCAAAGCACGATGACGCTTGTAAGTATTAATTAACATGAATGACATTCTGACCGTATATTATGATGCCACGATTTCTGGAAAGACTTGTCGGCACAGACTGTCCGACGTGCTCATGCCAGGATGCTTATTAGCTTGACAACTTTAGGCCGAGAATATCTTGGGTCCTTCGCAAGATTATGATAAAAATATGCCACCAAGTGTATTAATAACAACAATAATTAGTTTAAAAAAAAACACCCATACGTCGAATGGGCTTTCATGCCTGAACAGCGAATTTTAAATATAAGGTAAGGGTCTACAACAATGCAGTAAAATTAAAACAACAATTGGCGATTAAACGAAGCATAAAAATCAGAATTTGTTTTTAGACATATAAAGCCTTCCTGAATAGAAAAAAAAAATTAAGTCCACCACGTACCTTTGTATCGACCAAAATGGTGGCATGTCAGATTTCATAGGTGTAGGAACTCGACCTCTAGTCTTTATTATAAACAGTGTATATTTACAGTATGATGATGCAGTGTATAAGCCTCGTATCCGGACTAGTGTGCCAGCTCACACTGCTTCACACTGTTATTACCCCAACAGTCCTGATCACGTTAGGACTTTATCAACTCTCCACGAGGCTCATTATAGTGCCGCTGTCATTTACAGAGCTGATCAATTGCATCCCGCCAATATCATCCATTGCCCATAGCCAGGATCCCATTCTACAGAAGGATGATTGAGGAAAGTGTGAATGAATGAAATGCTTTGTCAAGGCACTAAGAACATGACCTTGGTCGGCAATCGAATCCACGACCATTTAATTTGATCTGAGTCGAACGCGCAAACCATCGACCACATTGCTCTGGCTATCATGTTCAGATCCGCCTCTGGGTCTGATCGATGAAATCTGTGCACTGGCCTCTCCATTTAAAGCCAGTCATGGATCATCCTGATTTTCCACACTGCTGAACCCATGCACGACTTCATTATTTCCGCTCTCTTAATGCAAAATAGCATATTCAGCATGTGCGGAATATGAACAGCGTCTTAGCTTTTTCAGTACGTCTTCATATAATAATGTCGTCTATATGCAGAATGAAGCCTTTTGATTATTCTGATGTAAGGGTGAAGTATATCCTTTAATGTTTACACAGATCTTGTGCCCTGTGAAGCACTGTTGGGTTGCATTTTGCACGAAAGGTATCACTAGTTTATAGCCAACTATGTCTTACAACAAGAAGGCAGAGACATAGGGTACTAGTGAGGGGATCACCCCTCCCCTCCCTTTCCACACCACACCGATCCGTCCATTGACATCAACGCCTTTGCTGCAGATGAACATCTGTCATTCTGGACCTCTATGCCACAAAACCCTTCCCCTTAGGCTTGGCAACATCCGCAATGTCTGGATCGTATTTATCCACAAAATGTCAAAGAAGATCCAGAGCTAACATGCATTTCGTGACTTTATGACAGGAATGTCCCCTTCCTTCCCTGCCACTCCCAGCAACATAGCTCAGTGATGACTTTATTTACTTCAGGTAAGAAGATGTCAATAGCACCTGGCATAAAAATATGTAATTTTAAATAGTCCCTATAAAATCGGAAAACTGGTCATGGGGAGGGAGGAAAGGGGTTGGATTTTAATTTCAAAGGCTTAGATGGGTGCAAATATATGTGTAGACTCAGACTAGGTGAGGTTAAGCCATTCAGGTATAAAATTTGTGGTTTTGCTAGGCGGGTAAGGTTACCCTGTTTACTGAGTGAAAAGGCCTAAAATATTAGGTAGTCTGCTTCACTGCCTAAGTTCTCAAAAGCTAACTGGTTTAGGGGCATTTTTTTGTGTGTCAAAGTTTGGAAGAAGAGCTAAACAACTTGTTTAAAAAACTTTTTTGGCATGGGACCCCTGGATAATGAGAGGTGTAAAACCTTATATAGCCAACACTGAAAAATACACTGGCATCTTTATACTTCCACCCGAAGGAGCAATGCACCTGCACATGACCAGAAATACTCGGTGGGTTTATATGTGGGACACCTGTCTGCCAATTCGTGAAATTACCCAAATAAACCATTAAAAATATCTAGAGATCGATTTGAATCTCGAAGTCTCCAAAATTAACACCCACAACAATGAAAGAACTTGCCTAAAAAAGGTCAAGATCAATCGGTGCACAAACATTTGAACAAAGGCTGTCATGCAATCGTGCGAATTTTTTAAAAAACTACATAAGATAACAGTAGACAAACAAGTTAATGGCACAATCTAGCTTAATCTCGGATTTGACCACAAACAATCTTCACACTACATATTATTGGCTTATACCTTTCTTGAGATGGGAAAATAATGACAATATTGTGATCCTTACTCAGTGATTATAACTAATGAAATACGTGGTTTCCAAACATGTGTTGTAGGCATAATTTTTTTTCAACTGATGAACAAAGATTATATCTGATTGCAGCTTTAGACACGGCTATTATCACAAAAACATACCAAACTCCTGTAGTCCACTTGAAAAACCACGGCAAAGAAAACTAAACGCACATCCTCGTGTATTTCACCGTTTATGTCTTTCTTGGGATTAAGTCCAGTGAAGTGGATACCAAGTGAAATAATAGGGTTATGGACCACTCCTCATCTTCCATCAGCGTACTTATATCTTTATGACTCTCACTCTTATGCACCCACCAGGCAAACATACTTTAAAAACTAAACCCACACTCTTAACCATGTGGTACAAGCTCACCCGGAAACCCTGCAATGCAGGGTGTTATCTGCTGAAAGCACAGTATTCAAAAAAACAGAGTGGGCAAATGAAAATTGAGCACCACTAAATTCTGCACCCTTTTTTATTTTCGGGGCGTTTCGTTTTACGCAAGGGAATTAATAGTTAGTGAAGATAAGCAACATAGCAACGGGCATGGAGTTCATTTTCCATTTTTGTGTGAAGAAATCGCGCACTACGAAAAGCTAAATACGCTGTTATTGGCTGCTGTATCACGATTTGTCAACGGTTCCGAAAAAAAAAAAAAACAACCGAAAACTTTGAAGATCTTCAAGCCATTTATTTACGTATATTTCCACAGACCAGTACGCCCTAGAATATGAGATTTTGTAACTACCAGTGAATGGGAGAGGGGGGGNGGGGGGGGGGGGACATTTTGCAGAAGTTGAAAGACTTTTTATGGTCGAAGATTCTTTCCCCTTGGAAACACAAGTTGTGGCTGGTAGTAAAAGCACCAGTTTGATGTCCAGCAGAAATTCCAGAACTAAGAGGGGTCCGATAACGCACCACTTGATGCTATCGCGTTCTTTGGTTCATGTCCAGAGAACAGACTACAAAACAGGATGCTACAATTTCATTACAACGGACTTCAACTGTACTTACATGCCTCCCGTACGTACTTGGCTGTCAGATTTCTATACTTTGACCATGCTCGTAAATACCCAGGTAAAGTCTTCTTCTCTGACGGACGAGGTACGACCAAGTAGTTCTTCACCTGTAAGATCGGATGTTATCAGCTAAAGGTCTCGCATCAGGTTACTACTGGCCTCTAGAGGATCAGCAGCAAAGAGAAAGCCAACAGCTCATCCTTATCTTGGTTCTCAGTGCGATCTACTCGTGTGTGTATCCAAGTCCATGTTCAGAGAGCGATAGACAAAGCCGAACGCCCCATCCAGGAACATCTTTAAGTCGCTAGAGAGACTGGATTATCACTGCGGCGCAAGCTCATCCCCTCCCAAAACCACTTGACGCTGTAAGTACGTACCATTCAGCTCCATTAACATCAACGTGGAGAGTAATATACGTACATCTATCTCTCTTCTATTGCTATCTCCAGTAAGAGGGACATCGTTAAATGTCCGCCAGGGGCGTGGTATGAGGGAAATCTATTAATCTCGCTATATTTTAGTGATTGGATGCCTCTTGTAATTAGAAGATTACGGTCAAGATGCATGCAGATGCGCTCCAGAAGAGAGGAGGGGGGTGGGGGTGGGGGGGGATACATTCCACGCCTTTTTGATTCACTTATATTGTATATTTAAGAGTTCTGTTGAGTTGTGATTACAAAAAATAATTGACCTTTTCTTTCAGGAATGCAAGTGTTCAGTGCAATGGGCTATTACAAATTTCAGTTTTCAAGCAAATACCCACGCATAGTGCGCGGCTTAATGTGTGTTTATGGCACTGGATCTCGGCAGAGTAGAAGTAATTATATTATTCGCTCTTTATGTCATCGTTTCAGTTCGTTCCAGTTGATGTTATGAGTGTTTGGAGCCGTCCTGCAACTGTATCATAACACATACTTTGCACCCAGTGCCCATTCTTATCCTCCGGCTGGTATAATTCGAAGGAACGAGTTCCATGTTACTTAATTTCACGTTCAATGAAGCAGAGTGAGAAAGAGAGAACGAGAGAGAGAGAGAGAGAGAGAGAGAGAGAGAGAGAGAGACAGAGACAGAGACAGAGACAGAGAGAGATAGAGAGAGACAGAGAGACAGAGAGAGAGACAGAGAGAGAGACAGAGAGAGAAAGAGAGAGAGAGAGAGAGAGAGAAATAGAGAGAATGGAGGGACAGGGGAGAAAGAATACACAGAGTGAAAAAAAGTTTCTGGCTACAAAGATGCTCATTTTTTGTTATTGGCTGTGATGATCACATAATATCAACATCATTAGGCTTGATTGTATAAACAAACTCCTGTCACAAAATTGTGGCTCACCACCCACTTCTGTGTTTCTTTTCCTCTCATGAAGCCTGCAAGCTCCTTCATCTATCACCCCTCCGCCCCCAACCTCAATCCTCCCTCCCCCTTCCCCTACCATCAAAACCCTGCTCATTCACAAACTTATCCTACCCAAAACTACACTCTCCCTTCCTCTCGCTAGCCCTCCCTCTTGAGTCACTCACCACTATGCACAAACAGGACTTAACTGCTCACGTTGCTTTAGCGTTTTGAAGTTTGAACAAGTTAATGAAGGCTTGCATCTGGCAGGACATCATTACCCTCAACGAAATGAGATTTGTTTCCGTAACATCAACAACTTATTGTGTACTTAAGTCGGTTTTGAAACGCAAATTGCTTATGAAAGTAGTAAAATATGAGGAGTGTAGGCTCTGATGTTCTCCAGCTTACAGGCTGGCTAATTTGTTTTTAAAGGCATGATGGTGCACCCGTACTTTGGACGAGACCGTCGGTGGCTTTCCAACTCATAAATTCAGAAAATTATGATTGCATTTTGCAGTGATAATGATTAGATCTAGATCTAGAAATTATTCCTCTGAATGAGAAATGATGTCATTTCTTGTTCGAAAAGTAACGATTGTCACGCTAGAAATAGAAAGACGATTTTGCTCTGCATTTATCTTCTTAGCATCGGTGATGAACGCAGTTCGATAGTGTTCAAAAGACACATAATGGGAGATTTCATTACATATTATTGCTGTTTTCTTTGCATTGTAACCCCTAAACATTGTAACCCCTAAACACTGTAACTCCTAAACATTGTAACACCTATACATTGTAACCCCTAAACATTGTAACACCTATACATTGTAACCCCTAAACATTGTAACCCCTAAACACTGTAACACCTATACATTGTAACCCCTAAACATTGTAACCCCTAAACATTGTAACTCCTCAACATTGTAACCCCTAATCCAGTCGCTCACCAGACACCCAAAATGGCATAACTACAAATAACAACATGCCTTTTGTTAATTTTTGACAATGGCTTCTTCACGGTGTTTTTGATGCCACAAATTTGAGTTTGTCATTTTTTTTCAATAGAGATACGCCTAGTCTACACACAACAAAACTTGTTAATAACTCTGGACAATGCCAATATTTTGTGACATTCTTTGTCTTTTTTATTACAGCTATCCCGATAAGAGATCGTGGCTTAAGTGTCCGACTTTTAGTTGTCTAACAATGATGAATAATACAAACCACTGACAATGACTGTGGATGTTGAGACAGATTGAACGGATGAGATTGAGTGACCTTTTTTCTTAAAGCTGATTTGACAGCTGATAACAGGGAGCTGTTTTAATTCTCGTGAAGTGGTTAGTCCTTAAGCGCCACATAATCCAAAGAAAGCACAGATTTGAAAAGGCTGGGCAAGTTTAAATGACCTTTTATTTAATTTAACAATAGCTTCTACTGTACCATTTTTATTTGGGACGAGTTGACATATGACCATACTTTGATACGTGTGTAGAGTGACTTGTCCTTGGGGGTAGTTGAAGTAAAAAAAAAAAAAAGTCCGAACAAAGCTTAGCACTCAGCGACGTTACATTACAAAAATTGCAAATGGCAGTACCAATGTTCAGTTAATTTTCTTTGGTCAATTTTTAAAAATATCTTCATAGTGATAGTAAAATGCATGTAGAAAACAAAAGCAACTGTGACTGATAAATGAATTACAGTGTAAGTAAGAGCTCTTTGTTCTTCAAAATGGATTTTATGGGTTTATGATAGGCCTATAGAGTGAACGATGATAGACGTCAGTCAGCTTTTTTTAATTCAGGATGCTAAATCTCGTCACATGGATTTTTTTTTTCGTTATATGGGCTCTTATTTATGGAACATTATACTATATTCGACATTGGAGATTTTTTCAAGGGCCAAGCATGCAGAGGGCTTGGCGTCATCAGATCTAATTATACAGCGATTTGCTAACATCTCTTCCATATCAGACATGACAGTTGCATGAGAGTTTCTTCTTCTTCCTCCTCCTTCTTCCTCTATTCTCCTTCTTCTTCTTCCTCTTCCTCTTCTTGTGCTCGATCAGCCTTCCCAAGCCACATGAGGGTGGACTAGCAGGCATTGGGATCGAACATGCCACATCCCAATATAGCACTTCTCCATTATGGTCCGTACAAAACTCCGTATACTGATGGATTTGAAGTCTCTCTTTCTCTACTTCTTCATTATTATTTGCCGGGAAAGAACCAGATTTTCAGAATGGATCAAGTACGTCCCTGACTTGATTATGTCGTATAAAATCATTAAAGTACTTTTTGCATTATCTTTCCAATCATTAAATATCTCGCCATGATCATAAATGCTATCCACCAATCAGCTTTTAGATAGCTCTATAGCATTCATTTCCGGTGAGTTTTTCAATGTTTTGTTAATTTGTTTTCGGATACTTATTTTTAGCATGGCGCGGTGCGCATATTCTTATCTCAGCCATAGAAATCCCATTCTTAGAATATGGACCTAATATAGATCTACACAGCGTTTCAAGTAAACTGGTTCTATCTGGGCGCTGAAACCACTATGAAGCGACAAAGAAGTACAGTCAACACTTGCTGAATTTTAACCCGCAATATCGTAATTCCCGCTTAATCGCAACATGTTTCAGGCAATAGAATACTATATTTCCAACATAAAAGTTGCTGGATAATCGCAACTCTACAAAGTCGCACTTTTTTCCTTACTCCCAGGGAGCTGCTATTAAATTATGTATTTCCTCACGTCGAGCCTGGGAGTGTTTAGTCGACTGACCTTTTTCCAACATTACAGAGGATTTGTCCGTTTTACAACAATTTCACACGTATCATCCGGTTCACGCACTTATGACTTTCTAGCAGTCTAAATGACTATCTGAGAAGTTGTAGATCTTAGCTCGCTGATAGATCCTCTTACATAATTCATTATAATCTTGTAGAAAGAATCCTGGATGATCGTGAGTACACCTTTCTTGCAGCCGTTTTGCACGCGGAGAAGTTGTTCTCGACACCGTCACTGATCCTGTAAATTATGTTACTTTTCAAGCGTCTTTCGCATCCTTCCTTCCGGTTCTACTTTTCGTTTACATCCGGTGACTCCCAAAACAGTGAAGCACTCTTTCGCAGCGGAGCAGAACTGGTGTGGACACTCATACTCACACATACACGCGCGCACGCGCACACACACTCACATACACACGCACACACGCACACATATATACACACAGACACACACACAGACACACATACACACACACACACACACACACACACACACACACACATATATATATATATACACACANAACACACACACACACACACACACACACACATACACACATATATATATATATTTATATATACACACACACACATACACACACACACACACACACACACACACACATATATATATA
>JAWQUT010000157.1:1511531-1552126 GCA_033807755.1 Ellobium chinense
TAGTTTCACTTGCCTGTTGCTGTGGTCTGGGCGTTAATTCAATAAACGTGATAAACTTGATGGACTATCATTAAATGAATTGTTCAGACTTTAAAATTCAATTTTGATTTCATTACTAGACTTCTTGCATCAGGTCATTAAGGTACTAAGGATTTTTATGGGGGTGGACTATCATTAAATGAATTGTTCAGACTTTTAATTCGATTTTGATTTCATTACTAGACTTCGTGCATGAGCTCATTAAGGTACTAAAGATTTTTATGGGAAATTTTGTCTTCTTTTGTCAACAAAATAAGTTTCTCCATTTCTTTTCTTTGTGGAAATACGATGTTATTATGTCAACAGAGGAGATTTTATGGCAAAACAGCGGACGGTGACTTGAAGTATAGGAGCACTAGAGGGACAATGGGTGAGGGAAAAGAGTATGTAATTAGTTCAGTGGCATTGAACCTGCACCGATGGAATGGGAGCGATTTTGCAGCACAAAGGTAAAAGCTTGATGGATTTCTTTTGCATTTCTTTGATGCGAATTAACTTTGATGGACACAGCGTGTGTGTTTTTTGCATCAGAAGCGGGGAGTTGGTTGCCGGTAGAGATGAGTAAATTGTAATTACCGAGTTTATTTTTTCCTTCTCTCTTTCAGATTTTTTTTTGTATCAGGTTGCTGGCAAAAATGGATATTTTTGGCTGAAGATCTCAGACTTAAGACCATTTTCAATAAAGCACAAAGGTGATCTTTGGAGCCCACAGATCAGGTACATTCTATGAGTCAAAGACAGTCGGTAGGAAGATCATGCTTTACTTATCTGCTGCAAAAGAGAATCCGAGGGGGAAAAAAAGGCAGTTCTGCCAAATATTATTATATACACTATAAAATATATCCCAACAGACATGAAAAATCTCATAAACTTTACACGATGTCACATATAAAAAATGCTAAATAAGCAAAGCAACTATGTATACCCATACAATTAGTGGAATATTGAGAGGATGTAAATCTTGTAAAACTTATTTTATTCTTTCATGTTGCTACGTGAGACTCGTGTTGGTGTGTTAAACCTTTTTGTCATTGTCATTGTCATTGTCATTGTTTCACTTTTTCTCCCCTCTCTATAACGCCATTCAAGTTTCATGTCCTTGTTGCTTATGCGGAAAAGTGTATTACCTGAATTAATAATAAATGGCTGGTATCTTTGTAGCAATAGACAGATGGCTTATTTGAGAGATGGGCTATAAGGGCCATTTTTATACTTGCAACAACTCAATACACCAGTCGAAAAGTCACAGACAATGCAAGTCATAGAGCATTTTACCCAACTCATGAGACTTCAAGTGCATTAGCCTAGGCCCTATGTCTAGAACGTAGTAAAATTGCCTGACTCAATTAAATCGGTTTTTTTGCCTCTCCGAAAATACTCACTATGAGATAAGCAATCTGCCAGTGTCTGTCACGATATATCGTTGTAGCTGTCAGTGTTCAACACTGAGTGTTTGGTATGCCTGTAAGTCATCACGCTTCTGTTTACTGTCTAACCTGGTCTGGCGACCACATGCAAATCACAACCTCCTGCCTGGACAATAACCATAATGGACTTCAACGTTTCAAGAAATACAGAAGTGAAGCTCAAACGTGGCGGCCAACTTTTATAATGTAACTAACATTATTACCATACCAACATACTAACATGTATGAATTTGCATAATAGCTGAGAGGGCTCCATCATATTTCAGGGGATAGGTAAACATCAAGGGTCTTGACCTTCACATGCTGGCCACTCCTTTGCTCTAAGTGATGCTTGCAAGTTGTATAGTACAGCTTGAGTAGTACTGAACGATGGTGCAGACAACGTAATTAAAACGCTATGTTAGCAAACTGATGCATTGCATTGTGCATGACTCACCATGACTGTACAATACTAGAGTGGCAAGGTCAAGTACATTGGACAGATTAGTCAAGGTAGCAAAATTGTTTTGAAACTGTATTAAAGAATTTATAGCAAAAAAAAAAAGCAAAACTGTTAAACAGAGAGAAAGTAGGGCCAACGACGGAGAATAAGTCTAGATACACAAAAGAATTAGTGGACGACATAATGCAATAATTAGATCCAAATTTAAATGCAGCGTACCGCATCCTACATTGTTGCTTGCAATAGGCCTACTTGGTGATCATGCTATACAGTTTATATTATGCTATATGCCAAAATTATGAATGACGTAACTGACCTAATGAAAGGCGAAGAGGCCTGAAAATAGTGTTAGGGATGGTGAAGATGAATGAAAGTCTCAAGTGTAGAGACCACTTTACTACTACTCACACACGAAGCCGGGTGTGTCTCTGCCATGCGTGCAATTAACATTACTTTAACTTCAAAGTTGCATAAGGACTATATGCACAATGCATGTTCACTCCCACCTGTATACCACTCTGTTTTTTCCCAAGTAATTATGGCAAGAGTTAATGGACAAAACTAAACTCACTTTAACGAGACAAATTGACACTAAGTGTCTTAATAAGCATTGTACTTTAAGCAGAGCAGCATAATAAGTTAGGACACGTCAGCTTTGAAGTGTGCTAGACTAGGTGTCTATGTCTTAAGAGCATGCCAAAACCATAAGCTCAGTTCTCATTTTGCCTCGTAAGTGCTCAGCCTTCAACTTTAACAGTGAAGAATTCCTGATTTGCAGTTCTTTTCAGCTTGCTATATCTATTTTTTTTTCATTTCAATTAACTTCATCTAAGATAATGTTACTAAGTCATTACGAATTCATATTTTCATGTTTTTTTATTGTGCATTTACTGAATAAATATCGACATTTTTGAAATCGTAGAGAAAGTCGAGGAAGAAGTCCCAATATCAGCCATACAAGCAGGCAGCTCTCAAAGACAGCGAGATTTTTTATTGACTCCAGTTTTGTTCTTCTTGCTTCACATTAATTTGATCAAGTTCCACCACGTAACAGTCGGTCTTCACACACAGCATTCAAAGATCTTTTCGTAAGTCGTCAGTGACCTTACTGATGGTTTTACGACATTAGCCACAGTTTGCTACTTGCCAGATTTTGCTTGATCTTTATGCTTTGTAAAACGTACAACGGTGATTTATTACATTTTATCACACTCAGACGCCAGTTTTACGCCCTTTACCACGTCACGTCTCACCATGTTTCATAACGTGTTATTTTGTGACCTTTTTTACGACATTCATTATGTTTGCGACATCTCCTCATCGTCTTCGCCGTTCCCACCTCAGCAGCTGGGAATCCCTGATTCTGTGCCATGTTTCACACGATAGTTCTGCAACGTGCTATCTTGTTTATACAGTGAGCATCTCTGTTTTTTTGGCAGCTGAAAATGACAGATTGAAGTCTGATGACGTAAGATCATAAAGACAGATACTGTTTGTACAGAATAATAATTATCTCATGCATTAAGCAGCCCCGTCTGTTTTATTTCTCTTCATTGGCGGAGCAACGCAAGGGGCGGCCGTGTACCGCCCACATAACCTCGGTTTTATGAGGCGGTTTCCATTTGGGCGTCTTATAGATTCCTCGTCCTACTGCCATGTTTTGACCACTCTCGAGGGGTAACGCCTTCCTACCTCTGTGTGCTCGCTCTATTTGACTTTGTTCTACAGACACTTTATGAGGGATGGATGTCTCTCGCCTCTATTTTTGGTTGGGGTCAATTTGTCTTCCATAGGGTCAACATGGTATCTTTCCACTGCTGGATCCTCAAATCTTCACCGGTCTGTGGGTGGGCAGTTTCCCCATTCATCAAAAAGAGGGTCTTTGCTTCTTCTTTATTTGTACTGGATAAGGCAAACTCCGTCTCTTTCCTCACTGTTATTTCTGGTCGCCTTTTCTCCATTAACCTCTCAGAGTGAGTACCAGAGTTACCTTGTTACCTTGTCCCAAGACTGACATCATGGTGCACGGGATATTCCCATAAGCGCTCCTTCCCCCTTGCCAACAGCCAACGCAGAGTGGAAGAACTGATGGTGCCAGTTGTCAGCTGGTTGATCGCTCTCCGGGTCTTCCCACGCAGTCGTGAAGTTCGTCCCTGGCCACGCGTATACCCCATGTCTAGTAGTCTCCCCAGAGTCTGTGACTCCTCCTTCCCAGATTCCCTCTCCTGGACTAGTCTCAGAGCATCTTCAGCATCGTATTGGAATCCTGCTCTCAGAGGCCCTGACCCAGCCAGTACATCGGCTTTTTCATTCCCAGTCACTCCAACATGAGTATCAGAGTGAGACCAGCTTCACCGTCCTTCTTCGTAGCTTGGTGTTGTCTCATGCCAAGTGTCACAAATCCTCTAAGCGGTTACTGTCATCCCTTTCCGTTCTCGATGGCTGAAGGACAGGCCTAAAGTCAACTCCAATGAGCTCACTTCCGGTTTAAGCTAAGTGGTAACGTGATTGCATCATCAAGTCTGTCTTCCGAAATTAAAAAGATGCATCAGCCGGTAAAAGCCAGTGTAACAAACCATATCAGCCAGTCATATTCCTCTAACAATATTCAACAATATTTCTGGACAAGTGGAAAAGACAGAAATAACTTCTTCCTGAGTTGTAGCTTGCGATCCCTCATGGCTAAGCATGCATGCATAATAACTGACAGCGATCAATTGGTCAAGAGGTGAATGACTCTTGATGAGCAAACTATTGATTCTTTAAGGATTATCTCTCCCTTACCTCCACCCTTTCAACCCTTCAAATCCTGCCAGTCTTTGTACGATCATCCTGAATTCATCAAGTTTCGGTCATATCATTGCACAACACTTCCACCTCAATCGTAGCCAATATTATGATCATCCAAACTGGATAATGTTGCTGTGTCCGGTTTTGTTCCTTATTTCCATCTCTCTTTATTTAGTACATATGCAGTTATATTGTTTTGTCTATGTATTTGAAATGCATTATCAATGTTTCATCACCCATATGTTACCATGTAACCTGGGTTCCAATAAATAAACTGAACTGACGCAACCTTTGCCAAGAAAAATAAATCTGTCTCGTATTCTCGTCTGTCTGAGAGTAACCTCCCCTACGCTCACATTTCCCGTCTGCTGTCTTCTGCAATCTCCATCTCATTCCACCCCAACAAGCTAGTGCCACTAAAACAAATTAAACTCTACGCAAGAGCCAATCACCAAGACAGAACCATAAACACAGACTAGTGGAAGAATGCCAGTTTGTTTAACCAGGACTCAATCAAACCGTGGCTGCTCCCTAACATCTGTGATTTTCTAATGTACACAGTAATGCTGAAGAAGACGACCTTAAAGAATGTAGGAAGACTAAGGTGAAGATGTGAATGTAAACAATTTCGTCGTTATTCAGAGTAAAACTGACACATGCTGACGCAAGCAAAACGTGAAGTTAGTTTATATTCGCCGTTTTAATTGCTACACGATTTATACTTTGTTATTGTGTCACCACGTGACTTGGATGTAAACAGCAATTTTGTTTTGCATTTTTATGGGAGTGAACAGATTTCAGACACCATTTATACTTCCTTGTTGCTGGAGTAAATCACCTGGGGAGCAAAAATCTTGTAGTGACAGAATATGTATACTAATACAAGGGTACTCTATGACTCTCTACTGTCTTTTAGTACTGGTTGTGTGGTCATCAGATTCCATGCACATTTAGTACTAAAATGACTGTGTCTGGATAGTTGTCTGAGCTCAATAAACATATTGTTATTGTTATTGTTATTGTTATTGGCACGCCGTCACATAAAATCTACCAAAAGTGAAAAAAAAAAATTACAATATTTTTATTTTAATAAAAACGTTCGGACTTTCGTAAGCTGCCCAGGTTACGAGCTTAATTCTTCAATGTCTCCCGGGGCGTTTATTTGCAGTGCGGATAGGTGCAGGCTCGGCTCTGAATTATGTATTTATCTCTGTCGCAATAGGCGATTGTTTTTTAGGATTCTCTGCTACACACCCTTGGAAATCCCATTCATAGACTGATGAATTAATCTCGTTTAACACCACTGGCCTGAACACTTAGATAGAGCAACAAGATTCACAGAGATGGGGTGGGGTCAAAGGAGTTGTCAAGAGAGGCGAGAAGAGGAATGATTATAGAGCTCATTTCAACGTTCATAAACCGGGTTTTCAAAGAAAAAAAGTATTATGTGGGACAGGAAATGGGCGAGGGCAGAATTTCAGAGGCGTTGAAGATGGGAAGTGAAAGAAAGGGAGACCATGCCTCATTTTGTTTTTTAAGAGAGAGAGTAAACTGAACAACTGCCCACATCACTTGCTTACATAAAAAATGCATACATTTAATATCTTCCGTAAAGAAGGGGTGCAAATTTTCTAGAATTATCCCTCCATATATGACTGAAAGTATAACATTCTTAAAGAGCTTTGAATTTTTTCAATTTTGTATCGCTTTTACCTGATCTATTACCGACGTAGGTATCTTAATTTCTACCCAGAAATGGCCCAGATTTGTTTCAAAATTCTTTTCAATCCCCTTAGTCACCTACCCCGGATCTGCCTTTGAAACTCTGCCACAGGAACTCATCTGACCCTCCAAACTCCATGTCCCTTTTTTTAAAAGATGTGTCAAAAAGATTAAAACATTAGCACCCTCCATTTTTCCGAACACTTCAAGAGAGCCAATTTATCGCGGTTGCAGCGTTAAAGCAAGGGCAGATATACATTTGCGTCAATAACAACAATAACAATAACAATAACAATATGTTTATTGAGCTCAGACAACAGTTACTATCTGCTGTAAATGAGCAAAATAACAATAATTTCAACAAGCAATTCACATTCTGCCCTCTCTCTCTCTCTCTCTCTCTCTCTCTCTCTCTCTCTCTCTCTCCCTCCCCCTTATCCTTTTTACATTATCCTTCTCCTTCCCAATCCTTTCTCCGGACAATTTGTTCTCCTTTCTTTTTTCGCTTCCGGAGCAGTTCAAGTCTGTGTGTGATTTTTCCTCTCTCACGACCTCGAACCTCACGCACTTGAATTCCTCATTTACTCGTTGAGACGTTCCGGTCTCATGCTCTACAATATATTTCTGTATCAGCTTTAACCTAATTTTGATCTGAAAAGCTTCACGATATCCGTACTGCTCAGTTGGGGTCCCTAGATTCGAATTCCTAAGGTTCTGCACTATCGGTGATAATAATAATAACAGCATAACATAAGGACAGCAATAGCAGCCTCAACAAAAACGAAAACAACAATAACAACAACAACAACAACAGTCACACAAAAGGAGCCCAGCAAAAATCCATTGCGCAGCATCCTGACACATAAGATTTTAAGAGAGGAGATGGAACTAGCGCTCCAACCGCATGACACTACCGATACAATAACAATAACAATAACATTTTTAAGCTCAGACAACTTTCGGTTGTAAATGAGCTAGTGGAATAACAAAATTCTTAACAGTTAATTCATTCGCTCAGTCAACCAAAACCACTCTCCCATTATTCGACCATTCGCTCTCTCTCTCTCTCTCTCTCTCTCTCTCTCTCTCTCTCTCACACACACACACACACACACACACACACACACACACACACACACACACACACACACACACACTATCTGTCTCTCTCTCTTTCTCTCTCTCTCTCTCTCTCTCACCTTCACACTCACATTAATGTATAACATACGTAATACAAGTATGGTGACAGCAAGCGGGCACCTTTAAGCTACAAACCGTGTGACGATCACATGTATCAATGCTAAAGTAAAGAGCGAGACTGTTAAACTACAACACGCTGTAATGATCATTTGTTCTAAAGCTAGTGAATGTCTGCCTCTCCTACCACCTCCCCCCCCCCCCCCCCNCCCCCCACCTTTTCATAAATTTTCCATTTCCATCTTCCCTGGATCCAATAGGCAAAGGTAGACCTCCCTGTCTTCACCATAAAGGCGTTCATCTCCTCCCGCGATGTTTTCCTTCTGTTTTATCATTTAATTTTAATCTGTGGTTTACGCCCTTCTCTTTTAAATTTTACGTAACCTTTGCCAGTCTGACATTGAATTGGCTTTAAAAACATTCTATTTTGCTGGGTGGTGAAATAAACAACATAGCATCGTGTAAAATGTCGTTTACAGAAAACAGAGACGTGTATGTTTTTTTCTTGAAATGAAAAAAAAACAACAGATGAGACGGAAAGATATTGTGTAAAATGTATGAGGCTGCGAAAAAACAAACAGCAATGAACAACTCGATTCTTTACAGATAGTATTCACCGACAATGACCCCTTTAAAATACTCGGTATGGAGTAGTCCACAACGATACTTCTCCAGCAGTGACTGAGTTGGTTTGTAAACAATACCGAATACATTATAACGAGCATGCGGCCTTTTTTCCGAGAATCTGAAGTTAGAGGTCGTAAAGTGCTGTTGCGGGTTAATCACATAACATCTACAAACGCAAAATTCTGTTGATTTACAAGGGGTGTCATTGTTTAATTCTGTAAATAACAGGTGAACATCTTCATAACTTAGCACCAAGAGGCTCTCCTTGCACCCACTTCCACCTAGCAAGCCTCAAGTCTTGTTTATTTCAAGATGAAGTTGAATTCTTATTCTGACATCACTTTATTTACCGGCAATTTTAGTTTGTTTTTCTTTCCATTCTGTTAGCATTTTGATTAAGTTTATTTGTGTTGTTGTAACTTTTTCCTCCCGCAAAATTCCGCAGGTTCTGAAATCTGAAACGTCTCCATGGAGAGGAGGAGGGGGGGAAGGGGAGGGGGAGGGTTGGATATGATCTTCAAAGGCTTAGTTAGATGCAAATACTTTTGTAGAATCATAGTAGATGAGTTGTATCCACTCAATTATAAGTTGGCTGTATACTCTACCATCGAATCTGTGGAGGTTCTGAACTCTTTGTTCCAGCTTGTGTTTTTTCCAAAATTCTTATTATTTTCATTTTGAGATTTTTCGTATGGATGCACAGATTTCTAAAACTCAATTCTCAAAGAGGAACATATCGTCACTCTCACTCCACACTTCCCTAAGTCATTTTTAAAATGAATTGAGCTGTTCATATGACCATAATCTCTCAATTATCTTCTTTTTCCGATTAAAGGAAATATAGAGTTTTGTTTCGTTATTATGTTCCTGTTTTACAGCTAAACCACATCTGCCTCATTGTTTTGTTCTGAGCAACTTGTTGAGAGCGCTCAGTTAGATATTTTCAGCTCCATCACGTGACCTAGGCAGGGCCATCTTACCCGCAGGGCACTATGGGCAGTAGCCCAGGGCCCCGGGCTCTGGGGGGCCCCAGGTGTGAATTTTTTCAGACACATGGTAGGGCTATAGACTTAACCTTTTACTTTGTATCAAGAAGGTAAGGGGCCCCGTGGGGCCTGAGTGCCCAGGGCCCCCGAAATACTTAAGACGGCCCTGGACCTAGGAAGTCTTGCTCACACGTTGGTTTGTTTACATGCTCTGCTCATGCATGATTGCTCGTCATTTATCAAAATATCCTAGCAATCCCTAGATCACGTTGCGTAACTGAAAATACCTCATTTCTCAAGACCTCATAAAATGAATTAGGCAGTTGTGTAAGGAGCGTGCCGATGTTGAACTTCAAACTGTGATAGTGTGAATTATATTTCCCCTCCTTCAATGCTAACCAAGATTTTTAAGAATCCACGAATGGAGCAAATAGTTTCTACCTTAGAGCAGTAAATCCGGGAATGGGGCAATTCAGTCATCAGCAGACACGCAATGGCTCACTGAAAGGTAACTCAGCTGTAACCTTTGCACCTGAATAGTAACTAAAAACATGAGCAGTGAACTCTTGAGCTTAACAACAAAAACAAAACACTCAACAGTCTTGTTTTGCTAGTTTGTGGAAGCTTTTGCCGTCATCATTTCGTATAGTACGTTTAACCTAGTTTTCAGCTCTTCGGCACTTTCCATAGCTTCATCAGTCAACCATTATATTGCAACGAGAAGAAAACAAAATAAATGAAAAGTTGTTAGTCGTTTGGAAGTTTGTGAGTAATTCGTTTTGTGAGTGTGAGTCTGTGTGTATGTTGGAAGAATGAGAGACAGATGGAGACAGCTATTCGACCCCTATGAGCACAAGTGTCTCAAGTCCCTGTTTGCAAAAGTCGACTTGAGATACTTGTGATAACATTCAGCTATTACTTATCAATCTATAGTCTTTCTTACTGTCTCTCGACACGTCTTATATTATCTAAAGAAGACAGCTCCTCTGTCTGTGCATAATGAGAGTGGGTCTGTTTATATGTCTCGGAGTCTCAAGAGAGGAAACTTAAAACGAACTGCCAAACCCATCAGACTTTGCCTAAGTGATTATGCGGATCTCCAGAAGACACAAGCTGTGTGTAGTGTGAGTTAATAAGACCAAGTCTGTCTGAGTGATGGCTTTGGCAAATACATTGCACTTCAAAGTCTCAGACAACCAACAACAGTGCACAGCCTGTCACTTAAGAAGAATATAATCACTCCTTAGTATGGAGGATTTAGAGTACTTTAAGGGGCGACAACAACACTGCACGTTGAGTATTCTCTTTATGAAAAGATAGAGGAGTTACGCATACTGAAAACAATACTCAATAACCATAACAGAATTTTGTAGAACGGAGCGGACATGGATGATTCTTTCCCAGCTTGGCTCGTAAACAGGCCAGATTATGAGATTTATTTCAAAGTTTAGTGGCAAAAGATGAGCAATGTTGCAGGCCCAATGGCATATATCTCTGGACGGGGAGGAAGCTAAAATGCACACAATTAGTCATTAGTAAACCGGGGATTAATGTATCATTCACTCTTTCCAAATGTTGAAAAGGAAAACATCTACAACAATGACAAGAGCCATGATGCTTATGAAGATCTGACACTACCTATAGCTTACATCTTGAGGATCTAGATATCCAACCGGTAAAATAAGGTGAAAACGAACACACACATACACACACACACATGCACACATACACACATGCACACACACACACACATACACACACACATACACACACACAGACACTCTCTCTCTCTCTCTCTCTCTCTCTCATACACATACATACACACACACACACACACACACACACACACACACACACACACACACACACACACACACACACAAACATGCACGCACACAACTCTAAAAGACACCCATAATTAGGAAAAATGAAAGAATAGAAAAAAAAAAAGTTAAAATGTTAAAATGAAACAGAAGAAAGACATTATTTTGCAGTTATCGCCATGAATCAGACGTTCGCTAATCATTCATGCCCACATAATTTAATGTGTAGATAATTTCATGGCTTGAGGCAGAAGATTAATGAAATCCTGAGCGACCATGGATACTGAGTTAGTATGTTTGTTTTTAAACACAACCTGCCATCATGTTTCTCTCTCGCTTTTTCATATTTTTGCCATCAAAAACCTTGCTCTTGACAAAAAAGTTCATACCAAACTGAACGACATGGACAGCTGCCTACCAAACCAGTGTAGAAAGCTTGCTACGAAGGCACAGAAAAATGACAAAAAAAAAGAGATACTATTTTATAGAAAATAAATGCGGTGCCTGTGACCTGTGAAACAGAATCTCAGATAGGATTACAAATTGTACAAATTTGTGATCCTTTTGTGCGTAAACAAGGAAATACATTATATCATAACAAGACTAACACCCCATTTTACAAATGGGCAGGCAGGCAACGCACCAGCGGCGAAAGAATACCTAGCGCACCGAAAGGCATCATAGACGAATGCAATAGACTCCGTGAAAAAGTTGGACGATTGGCGAATCGGGCGGATTGAAAAGATCTATCGGAGATTGAATTTCTTTGCTATACACATTCTTTTAAAAAAAAAGGGTAAATAAAATAAAGAGGACTAATGTGTATAATTACCTTTCGTGTATATTTCTTTAGGTGAAAACCACATGTTTTTTCGTTACGTAGTTCTCAAGAAATCTGTGACACAAATTTTGGCAGAAGCATTTTATTAATATAGATAAGCCTTGAGAGCAATATGAGTCATAATAATAATGTGCTTCAAAAACCTCGCAGCCGTACTTAATAAAAAAAAAATCACCCGCTACGTCTCGCCATCTTACAGTAACATTATCACCGCAAAACATTGTTTTCATCCACAAAGTTTCGTTATAATATAGTTAAAGACAAAAAGGCATGTTTTAGATTTCTTAAGAGTGAATACGATAACCCCAAACTGTTGTTCATTCTACAGCAGTGACTGCCTTGAGTATTATGTCTGCCCTAAGTATTAAGATGCTCTTACAGTACTTACTTAATGGTATATCCGCAACCCAGAGTCAGATTACCTGATCTCCACTCTTTGGTTGGTGTTGCCACGATCAAGTTTTTAAAATCATTTATCAACGTAACCAAGACCGCTTATTTTATTTTTAAAATAAATAGATCTCACGTATCTGCATTGCTAATATTGAGTGTGAATTAAGGTGGATTTTCAAATTCTGCCCTTTCTATATACAATGGAACATTTATTTCAAATGCTCATTTAATAAGAATTCCTCGTTAGTAAGTATAAATTTCACATGCATGGATTCATTATTATGCTATCATATCTTTATTCTGATAGGCCTCGATAATAAATACACTTCAATAAAAATATACATTTTCCATGCACTAATCAATTCCTATTATCGAGCTTTCACTGTACAAGCTTACTCCAATATAATTATAAATGTAGGTATGTCGATGTAGGAGTTACTACAACTTTCCCAACTGCTTGTACTGTGAGCATGCAGGGCTCTAAGGAAAATGTATGAAGCAAGATAGAACGCCGACCCTTAGCCTTCATCCATCGAAAGGCCACCCGAAATGTCAAACAAAATAACGAAACGGTAGGGAGCCAAGCTATTTTAGCAGATGCCAACGCTCAAAGAACTACATGTATTTTGCCTTAGGAACTATCAGCAAAAGAGGCAGCCGACTAAAGAACAGCAACAGGCGTGTTAAGTTTAGTTAACCAATGACATTATACAAATCTGTTCACAGAACGACCGTGCAGTGAAGAAAGCCTCTTAGCTACCAAGAAAATTGTATCGATTGTCTCTATAGAAGAAATAATTGCAAGGTGGTTGATAGAACGGTGTTGGGAAAATATAGTGTTCTAGATAAAATTGCCACGTTTAACTGTTATATCCGGAGGTTAATTAATGTGGATTATATGAACAAGGATAGTTTTTTTTCAAGGGAGGCAGTGTGGCCGTATGGTTTGTGAGTCATACTCAAAAACTAAAGACTGTCAAGTCCAAGGTTTGTGTATTCAACTTGCAGGCCGGGTGGCTTACGTTGTAATCTTCTTAAGAATAAAATTTCATTTCTCTTTCCCACCTTAAATGAGTACCTGGCCTTGGAGCTGAGGGTATTAGGGCGCTGCACCGCATACGACCAACAGTGGCTTTATTCAGTATTTCATTTGTCATATTATGTATTGTCATGCATGTTGTGTATTGTTGGATATGTTTGTATCATGACTAAGATGTTTGACGCAGAATGACATTGTAAATCAATTTTCCTACGGGGTAAATAAAAATCGTAGTTTCATTTTCCTTTCTATTTGTGGAAGTTAAATGTGGATGATCTAAGCAAGTATAATTATATCATTTCATCAACACCCTGACAAACACCACCTACTCGAAATTTTGTTTCACCATGATTCAGTACATTTTATATCAACAGACTGCACTCTGATATAACATCTCTTCTATACATCTATCTGCAGCATTCACTAGGACAATTTATTATCGCTTTGTTAAGTACAATTTTATGACAATGTAAAGTTTGGATTTGGAGTACTGCGGCTCAACAACGATTTATTTTGTTAAGGAGCGGCAGATGACTTGGGGCGGGGGGAAGGGGGTTGAGAAGGGGTTGTGGGAAGGGATATGTAAAATAAAAAGGAAGATATGTGGTAAGAGTAATATGATTTTTAGAGCTCTTGTTTTACTCCCCTTAGCCATTGATGACTTATCTACAATGTGGGTTGTTGTTTTTTTTTCGGTTTTCCCATACTTCAATTTTCGTCTTTTTTTTTCACCCGGGAAGGCATCTTAGCCAAAACTTGGTTTGTCATTTCCTAAAGTTTTCGCTACGTTTACATTCTTTTTTTTCATTGTCTATTATCTGGCATTGTATAGACGAGTAAGTGTCAGTTCTAGGTGTGACGTCTCCTGACAAAGGGAGCTATGCTGATTTTCCGGCCAAATCAAATTTCTCCATTTTTTCCCTTCCTTTTCCGTTCTCATAATCTCCATGTCACGACTGATCTCCCAACAAAGTATTTTTGCAAAACTATGAATATTGTTAATATAGAAACAGAAACAAAAAGAGAAGTTTGTTGATGCAAAGAGCATTATTTATACAGAACCACTCAATTTTTTAAAAACAGTTTTGCTAAAAATATGCTTCTTTGTTATAGCAAACGTCAGGATATCTTTCTTCTTTCATCGCCCCTGGAACCTGTAGAAGCATTAAAGCACTGTTTCATCTGTATCTGTCGTTATGCCTCACACCATCTTATGTCAATCTCTTCTGCAGACATACGAGTATATCTGTTTGTAGAGCGCCCCAGATTCGCTTTTTTTACCATCTCTTAAAGCTCAGCTGTCCGATCATTATCTTTATCGTCGGAAGGTAAGCCCGCCTACAAAATGGACGTAGATGTTACATATCTCGATTTAGGTGGATTTGTTTCATATTTGAAACACTAGACGTCTTTATATTAAGTTTCTTTATCGTAACGTTGGGGGGAACAGTGAACTAGCAACCTGCAACGTTTTTAAGCAGTATGAAATGCGTTGCTCACAAATTCTAAAAAAAAGAAAAACAGCACTCCGATGTAAAGCTTGCGAATCAGTTCAGATGAGTGAAGTGTTTCATCATGCCTCTACTCCCTTTTTATAGCCCAGGCGGACCTTTAAATTGGCAAAAGCCATGAACGTAAATCAATATCCCCCAAAATTATACATTTTTTTCTTAAATCATTCGTTGCGACCTTCTGGTGCCATGTGAGATTTTCCATGACAAAACACGGTATATGTTATTGCTACAAAACTGCGAAGAAAGGTAGACAACTGCTGGTTTTTTTTTCAGTGAAGTAGTCACTTTGTTTGATGTTAAAGCTCTAGGTTTACATTTAAGCAAAGTGATCTCTCTTTCCTGGATGCTGTTTAAAACAACGGTTACTGTACCTTGCTATATTTTGATTTAGTCTAGACCTCAGTTCAATTACTCGAAATTTATAATTGCTTATTATAAGTGTCACTTACTATAAATAAATGGTAAGACTCCTTTTATTACGTAACAATTATTGGAACCAATATAATTTGACAAACTTTTAACAACAATAACAGTCAATACAAATCTAAAGACCAAATATTCTGACAAAAAGTCCTTCCTCATGGGAATTATAAATCTCTCTGAACTATTACAAATAAGAAACAGAGGACACAACCGTCATAATTATTATAGCCGGTTGGTGGTATGTATATCGCCATAAACCACATTACGGTTTTGCTTATGTATGTATCGTCATAGTAGGAGACATGCTCAAAACTGGACAGTGTGCCATCATGACTTGCTCTACCCCCAGCTTTGCCCCCAGGGACATATTGTGATGACAGTAGTAATTATTATTTATCAATGCAGGACCCAGAAATACTGTAGGCGAAGAAATTATTTAATGCTGCCCGAAAGCGGACAATAAAACTCATAAAAAGCGAATGATCTAATACTAATCTGCCCTTTGGCAGTATGAGAAAGTAATTAGGTACAGAATGCGGTGGCCTCGCTCTTATTTCGGCAAACGCATTCATGTCTCTTGCACTCTAGGGCTGTATGCACAATGCTATCTAACTTTGTGCATTGGTGGTATTAACAGAGAACTCCCAAATATCATTGATGACTCTGGTCGTTACTGGAAGCGCTGGAAGGTAAACAACATAATTAGACTATACCACTTACAGTTTCTATGCATGCATGGTCATCCGGGCATCATAAGCCACAACTCCAACAATTATTACCTTCGTTTTCTACTTTTTGAATGTCACAGAAATATGAGATGTTTTGTGTTACTTTGACTGTGATTGGCTGATGCATCTCTTACTTTTGTAAGTGAGATTATTTTGTTGATATAATCACACTGCTTTTTCGGCCAATCTTAAACCGGGAGGAATCTTTATTGGGGTGACTAATTTTATGAACGGTCTAGCATGCATTCTCCCTTATATCTAAGGTCAATAATATAGGAAAGACCAATGATTCTAATATTGTCACTTCCTGAGTTACTCCAGAGTTATTCGATATGAAGTCGTCGTCAAGAATTCAACTGGTTATCATATGCCGTGCCCTGTTGTGAAACATCAATTCTTCCTCAGCGGTGCCCTGCTGTGAAACATCAATTCTTCCTCAGCCGTGCCCTGCTGTGAAACATCAATTCTTCCTCAGCCATGCCCTGCTGTGAAACATCAATTCTTCCTCAGCCGTGCCCTGTTGTGAAACATCAGTTCTTCCTCAGCCGTGCCCTGTTGTGAAACATCAATTCTTCTTCAGCCGTGCCCTGTTGTGAAACATCAATTCTTCCTCAGCCGTGCCCTGTTGTGAAACATCAATTCTTCCTCAGCCGTGCCCTGATGTGAAACATTAATTCTTCCTCAGGTTTGATGAACCCTGCGGGGGATCTTGCATTTCCCAAGAAGTGTTTTTATCACATTATGAGAACCCTTGACCCAGACAATGCTGAATCAATGTACGATCAATAATTGACTTAGATCATGATGATGATTAAAGGCAGGACCGATTACGGATCCTGTAACCCTGGTTTGTTTATTTTCGGTGTCAAACGTTTCTTTCGCATCCTTATGTGCAGACGTGGGGACATAACCCAAGGGACACCTGCATCATAGTTTGAAAACCCTTGGCCCAGACAATCCTGGGTGAAAATATCAAGCCAGCTGACTCAGAGCATAATCATGGTTATAATCATAGACAGGAGCGATTACTGACCCTACATCCGAAGGATAAAAAAATTCTCGGCGACAAACAAAACCATTTAGCAGCAATGGCGACATTTCCTCTCATCGATGCAATATCCGGGAAAAAAAAAAGCCACCATCCTGACCGAAATTCCGGTTTTGACGCATTTGGAGTGCCAATAATGTCCTGCATATCAAATCAAAACCCCAGACCTTCAGCGGCGATATTCCGGTTGTACGATAGGAAACTGCGAAATATTTCTTTCGTAATTCGTCGAGAGGAGCACATACATGTATGTTGCATCCGTTGGTTCAGGCATTTCACAATATATCAGTAATGGAAAGGCTGGTGTTCCCGACATGTGCCAATACCGGAGTTTTGCGCCAGGCGATATCAGTGACAAAAATCAATAAAAATCTATTTTTGACTGTAGCATTGTAAGCTCTAATTCAGTAGACTGAATTCTAGTATACATTACATTATAGCCATCAGTACAGCTTTACTCCCGAAGAACAGCTTTGATAAGTGCAGTTTTACGAAAACGAGACTTTTTTTTTTGTTTGCTTCTCCTGTAAATTCTGGATTTTGGCATTTATGGGACGCACCATTGTTAATTCGCTAGAAGCAGCCGAAAGTAATGATTACGTACAAGCCGGCAAGGGAAGTAAAGATTACGTATAGGTCTGCAAGGGAAGTAAACATTACATACAATTCGGCAAGGGAAGTAAAGATTACGTACAAGTCGACAAGGGGAGTAAAGATTACGTACAAGTCGACAAGGGAAGTAAAGATTACGTACGAGTCGGCAAGGGCATTATTAATTATTTCTCCAGGGATAACTCTGTTATGCAAGCGCCCTATCGGTGAATTGCACTCAAGCAATGAAATGTTCAGTCGTGGCGACAGACAAATCCACTTCAGGCCATATGTTACCGCTGACCTTTCATAATAACATGCAACTAGAACAGTACACATTTGATGAGCCATTTTATTACACAATGGTAGTCCGTCAAAGTGAGTACACTCTTTGATGAAGCCCATGAGGGAGCCACAGGAAGGCGCCATTATCGCCATAATTTCCTGCCGGAAGTTGGGACGTCCTATTGATCACTGGGTAAATTAGCAGGTTGCGGCATTTTACGTGGAAGCGCTGACTTAATAACATACAATTATTCGGAACAACAGTTTGAGGAAGGGTAGCTTCGGTCTGACAAGTTGGATGCATTGCCCGCATAAAAACATAAATAACACAATGGGATATCCGGTGCTTCGATCTTTAAATCATCTCATCCTATAACATAATAATGAATGATTAATGAAGCCAGCCGTCAGAGGCAGATAATGAGTTTTGTAAAGATAAGTTCAATAGAAGATAATACTGATAATTATGTGTGAAATCAACCGAGATAATCTACTGACAATTTATTTAGTTGCTTTATTTAGTGGAGCAGCGTGGCCTAATGGTTACGGCGTTGGACTCAAGATCTAAAGGTCCTGGGTTCGATTCCCGACCACGGTCATGTTGTAAAGTGACTTGGGAAAGCATTTCATTCACGTTTTCCTCAGTCCACCCGTCTGTAAAATGGGTACCTGGCGATAGGCAGTGGAAGATATTGTCAGAATGCTAGTGATCTGTGCCTATAAATGGCAGCGGCACTGTATGCTCCCCAGGGAGTCGAGAAAGTCCTAGAGTGATCAGGCCTGCTGGGGTTATAATAGTGTGAAGTCGCATGAGCGGGAATTAGCCTGGATATGAGACTTATAAACCGCATTATTATAATTATTATAATTATTATTATTATTGTTTAACTTCCTTCTGTTTTTTCATTCAGACTTCTCTATCACCCCATCCTTTCTCTTCTCCCGTTCTGTCTCCTTCTCTTCCTCTCCTACATCATATTTGTTTTCCCAAGTTTTCCTGCTTTCATAAGTTTGCTTTCTACTTCTATAAATTAGTAGGCCAGCTATTTGACAACTGAGACAACTTACGCATTGACAGTGGGATCTCTTACTACCGAAAGAATTACATTAACACCGCATGTTGAACGCCATTAAGGGTGCATTCAGCACCGTTTCAATAATGTATTTCTTACGCTGGTAAGAGATTCCACCGTTGAAGGCGCAAACTCTCAAATATTACCTATTTTCCGAAAATTGTTTTGGTGCTGCTCATCAGACCAATATAAAACAGAGATAATTGTTATTTCAGCACTATATAGTTGCCCACAGATCCGGCCCTGTTTGAAAAAGACACGCGCTAGAGGATAAAACATAAAGGTTATAGAAAGAAAAAGAGGAGATGAAAGAGAAAGCTGTGATAGGGCAAAATGGAATAGAACAAATTTGCTTATTTTTAATGGTAAAATTAGTGCAAGGGCAGAACCTTGCCGAGGCATGACCGTTCTATGGTGTTGCAAGGCCCTAGTTTCCTTCGAACCTCCTTTAATTTTGTAAATGAATGGAACTCATTAAAATAAGTGTATTGATATTTGCTCTCTCATTTTCACTCTCTTCTTCTTTTCTTCGTTGTTTCTTCCGTCTCAGTGCGAAGAGCAAAGACTCTCTATACTTTCTTGTCTCTTGCACTGCAGGCTATACTGAAATGGGATTTCCCATCTTGCTTCTGCGGAGGACCCCGCAGACCCAGAATCCGCCCCTGATTACAGACAAGACCAAACCGAGATACTGTGTTATGCCAGTACCAATATTTTATCCATTGGCAAAGGTTGGAAGAGAACAATGATGACTGAAAAAAAAGGAGGCAAAGACAGAGATCCGCCAATGAAGTATTGTAACAGATGGAAGAGGATGATTAAGGAGGGTGAAAGAGAGAGAGGAAGAGAGAGAGAGAGGAAGAGAGAGAGAGAGAAAGGGAGAGAGAGAGAGAAAGAGAGAGAAAGAAAGAGAGANTATTGTCAGAATGCTAGTGATCAGTGCCTATAAATGGCAGCGGCACTGTATGCACCCCAGAGAGTCGAGAAAGTCCTAGAGTGATCAGGCCTGCTGGGGTAATAATAGTGTGAAGTCTCATGAGCGGGAATTAGCCTGCATATGAGACTTATAAACCGCATTATTATTATTATTATTTAACTTCCTTCTGTTTTTTCATTCAGACTATTTCTCTACCACCCCATCCTTTCTCTTCTCCCGTTCTGTCTCCTTCTCGTCCTCTCCTATATAAAATTTGTTTTCCCAAATTTTCCTGCTTTCATAAGTTTGCTTTCTACTTCTAGTAGGCCAGCTATTTGACAACTGAGACAACTTACGCATTGACAGTGGGATCTCTTACTACCGAAAGAATTACATTAACACCGCATGTTGAGCGCCACTGAGGGTACATTCAGCACCGATTTAATAATGTCGTAAGAGATTCCACTGTTGATGCGCAAACTCTCAAATATTACATATTTTCCGAAAATTCTTTTGGTGTCTCTCATCAGGACATAATTATATAAAACAGAGCACTATATAGTTGCCCACAGATCCGGCCCTGTTTGAAAAAGACACGCGCTAGAGGATAAAACATAAAGGTTATAGAAAGAAAAAGAGGAGATGAAAGAGAAAGCTGTGATAGAGCAAAATGGAATAGAACAAAGTTGCTTATTTTTATTGGTAAAATTAGTGCAAGGGCAGAACCCGACCGAGGCACGACCATTCTATGGTGTTGCAAGGCCCTAGGTTCCTTCGAACCTCCTTTAATTTTGTGAATAAATGGAACTCTTTAAAATAAGTGTATTGATTCCTTTCTCTTTCATTTTCACTTTCTTCTGCTTTTCTTCGTTGTTTCTTCCGTCTCGGTGCGAAAAGCAAAGACTCTATACTTTCTTGTCTCTTGCACTGCAGGCTATACTGAAAGGGGATTCCCCATCTTGCCTCTGCGGAGGACCCCGCGGACCCAGAATCCGCCTCTGATTACAGACAATACCAAACCTAGATACTGTGTCATGCAGAAAACAATGATGACTGAAAAAAAGGAGGCAAAGACATAGATCCGCAAATGAAGTATTGTAAGAGATGGAAGAGGATGATTAAGGAGGGAGGAAAAGAGATAAAGAGACAGAGAGAGGAAGAGAGAGAGAGAGAGAGAGAGAGAGAGAGAGAGAGAGAGAGAGAGATAGAGAAAGAGAAAGAGACAGAGAGAGGAAGAGAGAGAGAGAAAGATAGAGAAAGAGACAGAGAGAGGAAGAGAGAGAGAGAAAGAGAGAGAGAGAAAGGAGAGAGAGAGAGAGAGAGATTAAGACAAAGAGGAGTAAATTACCAAAAATATCTTAAAACTCATCATGGAAGTTTCAGGCTAACATGAAAACATGATCTGATCGTGCTCAATGAATGGAACAAATCAAAATGTTGGAGTGATGTTCTCCCTGACTGGCTCTAGATAAATGATGAGTCGCTTTGGCTGACTCCTCTCTCGTTAATGGATGGGCAAATGGCGCTGTTATGTCAGTTATGCCGGCTTGTCGTGACAAGTCCCATGCTTCAGGCAAGGTCATGATAGCCTGGTTAATAACCATTCCATTCTCTTTAACTGATCATTACATTATGTAGAATACTATCCATGGTTACATAGTATGTGTATTATCTATATTAATAAAACGCTTAAGCCAAATTTGTGTCACAGATTTCTTGAGAACTACGTAACGTAAAAACATGCGGTTTTCACCTAAATTCGTAGAAAAATACACAAAAGGTAACTATACATCAGTCCTCTTTATTTTTTTTACCCTTTTAAAAAAAAAAAGAATGTGTATAGCAACGAAATACAATCTCCGATAGATCTTTTCAATCCGCCCGACTCGCCAATCGTCCAACTTTTTCACGGAGTCTATTGCATTCGTCTATGATGCCTTTCGGTGCGCTAGGTATTCTTTCGCCGCTGGTGTGTTACAGTTGCCTGCCTGCCCATTTGTAAAATGGGGTGTTAGTCTTGTAGAATTATATACCTGATTGTTGTCTGTCACTGATGTCTGGGTTGTCGGCTTCCAGCGGGCCCAACTGCTAAGCCTGTTAGTTTGGAAGGGAACAGTGCTTTGTGAAGCTACACTTTATTTACCAGTAGGTCTCGGAAGTTTAGAATTTACATTTCGTACTTTTGCATAAAATAGCAAATTTAAGCATGACTATTTACGTCATCTTTGGGATTGCATGCTTTCAAAAAAAAAAAAAAATCATCTCTGCTCCGAAAAGCTTCATTGGTAGCAGAACTGTTCTAAACTTATTTCACAGAATCCTTAACGAAAGAAGACGCACATGCATCATAAACTATAATACTAATGCGGTTTATAAGCTTCGCATCTAGGCTTACGCGGGCTCACGTGATTTCACACTATTATTACCTCAGCAGGCCAGATCACTCCAGGACTTGCTCAACTCCCAGGGTAGTTTTACAGTAATGCTGCCATTTATAAATGCTGATCACTAGCATTCTGACAATATCTTTCACTGCCTATAGCCAGATACCCATTTCACACACGGTTGAACTCAGGAAAATGGCAATCAAATGCTTTCCCAAGGCACTTACAACGTGACCGTGGTCGGGAATCGAACACAGGACCTTTAGATCTTGAGTCTAACGCCTTCACCATTCGACCACGCATCAAGCCCGCAGCTCAGTTGTTCACAATGAAGTCATGAAAGATTGCCCTGCATGTTCATGGGAATGGGTAGCTAATTTCAGCATTACGTTAAACATCGTTTGCATCGAGGCTTCTGCACGATCAAAATGTTAGTGGAAGTTAAACAGGTTTGCCAATTAAAATGGGAACTTTATTCTCTCTCTCTCTCTCTCTCTCTCTCTCTCTTTCTTTCTCTCTCTTTCTCTCTCTCTTTCTGACCCTTCACCCCCCTCACTTTACCTCCCTCTTAAATTAATTGCTAATGATCACAGACCATTGGCATCTGGCATGTACTGTAGATACTTCCTGGCATATTTTATAAACTTGTCTCAACTATCGACGCTCAATTGCTACACCCGCAGATTAAATCTCCATGCTGTTATTCAGCTGAACAGATTCAACCTCGGAGCTCAAGTGATCCAGGAAGCGTCTCACAGTTAGCGTTTCACAATGCAGTTCACGACAATTCTTTTTACTGTAGGCGTATATGGCAGTAGTTAGCATAAGTGTGCCTAGGAAAAATATTAACAAATTTTCTATTCGTACCTCGTTATGTACTTTGATCTAATGCACACCAGTCTTCCCATTACTAAATATATTATGTCATTAGCCTTCACAAGTCGGTTGTCATCCATATTCTATTCATTGCAATAAGTAAGCTATATATGAATATCGAAGTGTGCATGCATGCATCATAATATAAGACCCGGTGTCCGAAAGAGTGAGTGAATGAGTGGGTGGGTGGGTCGGTGGGTGTGCGGGCGAGCGAGTGAGTAAGTGAGTGAGTGAGTGAGTGAGTGAGTGAGTGAGTGAGTGAGTGAGTAAGTGAGTGAGTGAGTGAGTGAGGAAGTGAGTGAGTGAGTGAGTGAGTGAGTGAGTGAGTGAAGTGAGTGAGTGAGTGAGTGAGTGAGTGAGTGAGTGAGTGAGTGAGTGAGTTGGTGGGTGAGTGAGTGAGCCTGCTTGACTGATTGACTGCCTGCCTGCCTGCATCCCTGCCTGCCTGCCTGCCTGCCTGACTTACCGACTGGCTAAAGCAGGTATTGTATATATGATTTCTACCTCAGCAGCTGTCTCCTCCTGCCTTTTCTCCAAACAACAACAACAACAACAACAACAGCAACAACAACAACAACAACAACAACAACAACAACAACAACAAAGTGTGAGTACCTTTCTTTACACTCACTCTTCAGGAGCAGTGAGGTAGGCTATATCATAACAAGCTGGGATGAACGACCTTTGCGCACCAAATTACATGTCAGGAATGAATGGAGTTTGAAGAACAACAAACTGTTTTCTCCTGAGTGTAACGTACCACTTGTGACAAGTCAGGATGACATAACGTTGGCGAGTATAATTTGTGTGCTATAACCGATAACATTATCATATCTACGTAATTACAACTCTGCAGAGGCACGAAAACATGTCCGATTGCGCAGAAGGCGCCGTCAAAGGGCACTGCTTTTTTTAAATTCTTGTTTACTTGGAAGAAATTATCCTTTTCTCAAAAACTAAAAAAGTTTTCTTAAAATGAAAAGAGGGACTATGCACTTCGTAAATAAATGAATTTGAGACCATAACAATAATTGTTTCTGTTGTGCATACTCGTAGGAAGGAATTGCGAAGATAACATGAACTGAAGGATTTCATACAGTTCTGTACAGTACTGGGTCGCATGAAAACATTTTATCGCAACAAAATTATCAAAGGGCAAACGGTAAGAATATGTTTTCTTCGTGACGATAAGAAAGAGTTTTAATGTTGGTTTTGATTCCGAAACAAAATTAGGTTTAGTGGGTCCGTTCGAATCCAACGATGAAGTTTAGTCAGCGAAGTGTCCTTAGGGACCTGCCAGAGGTATAGACGGAAAGCAGAGGCATGATGGGGTGCGTCAAAAATTTAAATTAGAATTCAATTCAATTCAGGTTTATTTCCAAGATGTCGTTGGAGCATCACATGGATATAAGACATATTTACATAATAAGATGGTAGAGCAGTCAACATGGTAAAACAGTATACACGTTCAATAACCAGGAAAGAATAACTTAAAGACATAGTACGTACATACAGATAAGGAATGGGTTCTGACCGTAAATTAGATAGACAAGTCAAATATTTAGTATTAGTTGGGAACATTTTCCCAACCCCACAAGACATGCGATTTTTTCCCCAAATTTCACGAGTAAAACAGTTTCATATCTCATGGAATTTCGCGGATCGCTAGTCTACTTTCCCTTCGACCATTACAGTGGGAAAATTTGATACAAAGACGTCTAGTATTTGAAATAAAAANAGATGAGGAATGGGTTCTGACGGTAAATTAGATATACAAGTCAAATATTTAGTATTAGTTGGGAAAATTTTCCCAACCCCACAAGACATGCGATTTTTTTCCCCAAATTTCACGAGTAAAACAGTTTCATATCTCATGGAATTTCGCGGATCGCTAGTCTACTTTCCCTTCGACCATTACAGTGGGAAAATTTGATACAAAGACGTCTAGTATTTGAAATAAAAATGAAAGTAAATCCACCTGATTCGAAGCAGTCGTGTTCACAGCCATTCGCATACGGGGCACTTTTCGACAGTAAGGATCGGTTAGGGAAGGTCTGAGGTGACCAAGACTTTCTTCAGTATTTAACCCTCCCCCTGCCTAATTTTAACAAGTTTAACAAATTTATTTAACTGTAATCCAGACCACAACTGTGGTACGTGGGCGAACATCTGAGTATACACAGACATGTTTTTTGACATGTTTAAACCTTGGGTTTTCATTTTGTAGAGGGTCATAATGGCTTCATGTCTTGAACCGATATAACTACGTGTGTTCTGTCATGTAAAGAACAATAGGGTTGTTGGATATTGAACACAGACAGGTGCTTCCTATTGTTTGTTCTATGTCTTGTTTTCGCTTGTTCTTCTCCGTTTCATTTCCTTCACATCCGTTTCAGCATCTTCAGCATTCAGCCCCTCCCCCTCCTTTTTTCACCTTAGAATAGTACGGGTGTCTTGGTATATTTGTAGCCGGTCACAATGGCTTCATGTCTTGAACCGATACCACTACGTGTGTTCTATCATAATAAAGAACAATAGGAATGTTGAATTTTGAACACAGACAGGTGCATGACGTGCTTCCTGTTTTGTTTTTTTTTTGTTATTTGTGTTGTTTTTGCTTGTTCTCCATTTCATTTTTTTTCACATCCGGTTCAGTATCTTCAGCATTCAGCCCCTGCCCCTCCTATTTCACTATAAAATAGTACAGGTGTCTTGGTTTATTTGTGGCCGGTCGCACTGGATTCATGTCTTGAACAGATAGCATTACGTGGGTTCTGTCATGCAAAGAACAATAGGATTGTTGGAATTGAACACAAGTGCATGACTGTACTTCCTTTTCTTTGTTTTTTGTTTTGTTTTCGTTTGTCCTTCTCCGTTTCATTTACTTCACATCCGGTTTTTTTAAAAATTTGTTCTTCTATATCCTCGGTTTTTCTTCCTTCTTTTTAAAATTTAGTTTTCCTCTTTATCTTCCTCCCGTTTTTATCTCTTCTTCCTGTCCTTCTTTCTTTGTCTTAGGTTCTTCTCTTTAATTACTTTTCCTTTTCTTCCTTACATTTCGTCACGGTCAAAGACAGATTGTCCGTCTCAGAGATAGGCAATCTGCCAACTGGGCATTTCTGTGCATGCTGGAACCCAATACATTCATCAGATGTCACGAAATAAGTCACAAAGTTTGTGGTTAAAAAACAGCACCAAACCTTGAGATTGGCATTATTTCTTGCGTCACCCAATACAGTTTCTTTTCAGTCTACTGAAAAACTCACTCAAATGAGATAGACGAATTAATTGTTTATGAATGTGACCATTTATTCTTTGTATCTTGTCTTTCGAATCTTCTCATCCATTTCCGTTTCCTCTTCTTGACTTCCGGTATCATAAACAACCACTTGAATTGTAAGTAAAAATTTTAAGCCGAAGTAGGCGTCTATTGGAATTAAACCTATGCAATTTTTGGCAGGACTTCCTGATTCGTCAGCCTTTGAAGGTGAATTGAAATACCTTCCTGACGTTCTCTCTCATCTCCCTCCTTGCAAGCCCCCCCCCCNCCGACCCTCATGTTGGGATGTGTTTTACGCTTATTACTGTGTCTTCGTCTTTCGCTTCAAATCTTTATCTATTGTTTTCTCCTCCTTTCTGACGTGACAGCAAGCGTTAAGGCATAATCAGCTAATCATTATCATTAAAGGGGACGAATATGAGCCCGACCTGATATTTGTATGATCTGGAAAGTTTGTCATCAGGGATATTACCGAATTGATGTGAAAGATCAAGTCTGAGAAGATAGGCCGGAAACCCTGGCGCTAGAAAATTTCGAGTCTTTACCTGGGATCGAACCTGAGCGCTCTAAGCTTGTAAGTAGAACGTGATACCACAACACCACAGGAACTCTGACTCCACAGCAATTTAAACTTTGAATACGTCCATTGCATGGTTCTTGTTTCCTAACTTCCACGTGTGAGCTCAGTGTTCACCCATGACCTTAACACATTTTCCAATTGCTCACACGAGATTTTTACAATTTTACACATGCATTTACCTTCTCATCATCATCTATTCTCTGCATTGCGTTCCTCTCATTTATTTTTGTTCTTGGCGAACAATCTTAGACCTATCTTTTTCCAACCTGAGATGTCGCCATGCCTTGCATTGTTGAAACCACTCTATATTCCATCAGCCCTTCCCCCACGCTTAGCACAAGAACTCTCTGCTGGTGTTTACTGTCTTGCTCTAGATAAAGCTTCGATAATAGAGATAAAGCCAATAATGATGGCATAAAAGAAAGCCCCCCACCCCCCTTTCATCACCATGTTGGCTTGAAGACATCTTGCCCTTTTGAAGTTTGAGTGATCTACACGTGCGTTGCTACAAGTATGTATGCCATAGTACAAATAAAACTCACGATATTGGCTGGTGTGGCAATGGGTTGTATAGAATAGNTGTATGATCTGGTAAGTTTGTCACCAGGGATATTACCGAATTATTGTGAAAGATCAAGTCTAAGAAGATAGGCCGGAAACCCTGGCGCTAGAAAATTTCGAGTCCTTACCGGGGATCGAACCTGAGCGCTCTAAGCTTGTAAGTAGAACGTGTTACCACAACACCACAGGCACTCTGACTCCACGGCAATTTAAACTTTGGATGTCCATTGCACGGATCTTGTATCCTAACTTCCACGTGTGAGCCCAGTGTTCACCCATGACCTTAACACATTTTCCAACTGCTCACACGAGATTTTTTTACAAGTTTACACATGTCCTCACCTTCATCATCATCTATTCTCCGTATTGCCTTCCTCTGACTTGCTCGTCCCCTTTCATTTATTTTTGTTCTTGGCGAACAATCTTAGACCTATCTTTCTCCAACTTGAGATGTCTCCATGCCTTGCATTGTTGAAACCACTCTATCTTCCATCAGCCCTTCCTCCATGCTTAGCACAAGAAATCTCTGCTGGTGTTTACAGTCTTGCTCTAGATAAAGCTTCGATAATAGAGATAAAGCCAATAATGATGGCATAAAAGAAAGCCCCCCACCCCCCTTTCATCACCATGTTGGCTTGAAGACATCTTGCCCTTTTGAAGTTTGAGTGATCTACACGTGCGTTGCTACAAGTATGTATGCCATAGTACAAATAAAACTCACGATATTGGCTGGTGTGGCAATGGGTTGTATAGAATAGTGTAGATTAGAGTCTTGGATCCAGGTGTATACTGGCAATTTGATATAAGTCGAACATTCGCTTGCTTGTTTGTTTGCTTATCTGTGTGTTTGTCTCTTTGCCATAGCATTGCGGTAGCTTAGACCTAGTTATGAGAATAGCATAAATCATCAAGGGGATGATCCCATGTCTATTTATTTGGACACGCATGGTTGATCGAACGAACGTGCTGAAAACACAAAACATCCGTTTGAAAGGTCTCCTTTTAACTTGCATCTTTAATAAAAATAATAATAATAAATATTTTATTTCTTTCTATAGCGCCCAAATCCACATGAAAAAGTGCTCAAGGGCTGTGTATAGAGAACATTGACACCAACCATAAAGAGCTCACACGCGTATCGGCACACACACAATTACCATAAACACATAGTACACACACACACACACACACACACACACACACACACACACACACACACACACATACACACACACACTCACGTGTCCGCACGCATGTGCCAAAAAAAAAAATCAAAGTTGTCCAAAGTGAGAGTGGATTCAATGCTTTATACAGATTTTTTAGACTATGACAATGATATTGTCACCTTAGCCGTGAATTTATGTAAATCAAGAAGCAAACAAAACATGAACAAAAGACCTACAGACGGATTTCCTCCATCTATACTTTTACGGGATTTCCACGCATTTTCATCACAGACTACATAAATTTTGTGACGGTGTTTGATAATTAATGGCGTTACTCTGAATACACTTGCACCCTTGGGTGCAGTAGGCCTGTAGTATGGAGAGCAAATCTACAGCTCAAGCAACAGCAATCTTGACTTACGGTGTTAATATTTCTTGACGGAACTAATTTTACTGAGAAAATCTCCTGAATAATGATCTGGGAACACAGAGGTTATAACACGGAGGACTGACGAAGGAGTAGCCCGTGAACTCATACTGGTCAAGATTTAGATGGCTGGGAAACAAAACGTGGGAAATCACGGCATAAAACTTCAGTGTAAGTTGTTTTCCTTTAAGACGAATAAAGCAACCGCAAACTAATGATATGAAGAATCGTTCTCCATCGCTGGTTGCTTGTTTGTTTGTTTGTTTGTTTATTTGTTCGTTCGTTTAGACGCATCCCAAGCAAGAAAATAAATCTAACCACCACCCACTGTACAGAGAAAAGAAAGATATGGAGAGGAAGAGAGAGAGAAAGAAGTAGAGAGAACTGAAGATAGAGTGAAGACAGAATCAATGAAATGAGTAGCCTGTAGAAACAGAATCAAAGACGTAAAAATAGATTGTTGACGAACCCGGTTTCCGTTTTAATGAAATGGAAGTCAAGACGGATGTGTCCCCAGACGGCGCTTGTTTGGCGAGTGCGTTGAAATTTTACACCGGAGACAAATGAGCTCTGACAGAAACGGAACAATTTCGAAATATGAGACGGCAAAACAAAGCCAGGTTTTAAAAGGAGGGTGAATGAAATCAGTAGGGATGGACAGCGGTGTATGTTATTATTTAGAAACTTTCTGATTCGACAAGGAAGAATTATGAAAATGTGTCCGATTCAGACAGATAATAATCGGAGAAATAGAAGAACGACAAGAATGGACGAGCATAAGACATTGCGTCTGTTGATCTAGGGCCAAATTTTGCGGTAGCCTAGACCTGGTTATGAGAATCGCACGAATCATCAAGGGGGGTGATCCCATATCNACAAAAGACCTACAGACGGATTTCCTCCATCTATACTTTTACGGGATTTCCACGCATTTTCATCACAGGCTGTATAAATTCTGTGAAGGGGTTTGTTAATAATTAATGACGCTTCTCTGAATACAATTGCACCCTTGGATGCAGTAGGCCCATAGTATGGAGAGCAAATCTTACAGCTCGAGCAACAGCAATCTTGACTTACGGCGTTAATATTTCTTGACGGAACTAATTTTACTGAGAAAATCTCCTGAATAATGAGCTGGGAACAGAGAGGTTATAACAGTGAGTACTGACTTGAGGGAGTAGCCCGTGAACTCATACTGGTCAAGATTTAGATGGCTGGGAAACAAAATGTGGGGAATCACGGCATAAAACTTCAGTGTAAGTTATTTTCCTTTAAGACGAATAAAGCAACCGCAAACTAATGATATGAAGAATCGTTCTTCATCGCTGGTTGCTTGTTTATTTGTTTGTTTGTTTATTTGTTCGTTCATTTAGACGCATCCCAAGCAAAAAAAAAATCTAACCACCTCCCACTGTACAGAGAAGAGAAAGATAAAGAGAGGAAGAGAGAGAAAGAAGAAGAGAGAACTGAAGATAGAGTGAAGACAGAAACAAAGAAATGAGTAGCCTGTGGAGACAGAATCAAAGGCGTAAAAATAGATTGTTGACGAACCCGATTTCTGTTTTAATAAAACGGAAGTCAAGATGGATGTGTCTCCAGACGGCGCTTGTTTGGCGAGTGCGTTGAAATTTTACACCGGAGACAAATTAGCTCTGACAGAAACGGAACCATTTCGAAATATGAGACGGCAAAACAAAGCCAGGTTTTAAAAGGAGGGTGAAGGAAATCAGCAGGGGCGGACAAAGGTGTATGTTATCATTTAGAAACTTTCTGATTCGACAAGGAAGAATTATGAAACTGTGTCCGATTCAGACAGATAATAATCGGAGAAATAGAAGAACGACAAGAATGGACGAGCGTAAGACATTGCGTCTGTTGGTCTAGGGCCAAATTTAGCGGTAGCTTAAACCTGGTTATGAGAATCGCACGAATCATCAAGGGGGTGATCCCGTATCTATTTTTTGGAGGGCAATTATGATCGATCGACAGAATGTGCTGAAAACATAAACTCATTTTCATGCCCCAGAAGATTAATTAGAAGGCTGTAACCATGAGAACAAACCGACTTGAAAAGATAATGAAAATAAAATGTAATATATGAGTGGAAGCAGAATAATAAATAAGACATTTCCTTATGTTCTCCATCTAATGTTGTTTGAAGGTCCCTGAATAGCGCACATGGCGCTGTATAACCGCGAAATAACCTATCAATCAACACAGCTAATAGACATAGAAGTGGTGGAAAGAGGTCATGGGGCATTACTTTACCTGGTGAGAGGTGAAAACATAGAAATAATGATTGGACAAATCTTAAATACAAAGTAGAATACATGATGGACGTCGGCGAAAATAAGCCTCCACTGTCCTTTCTCTCTGTTTGATATTGTAGATTAAAAAGACAAAATCGATAGGCAGAATACTGGCACTGGGTCACATTATTACAAAAGGTCACTTGGGAGGCATGACCCAAGTGTGGCCCAGCCCATTGAGAGTGTCAGGAAGTCAAAGAGTCGAAACACTTAGATAGGGTGTCTTTCTCTGAATGGTCTTCTGTTGCCTCGCTCTCCGAGCAAGAGAGTTTCTTATCTATTAGCTGTAGAAATTCAGAAGAAACAACATCATCGACAACAACAATAACAACAACAACAACAATAACAACAATAGTACTAAGAGGTATCGGTGGGAAAATGTCTCATGTCCTTTTGTTTTCGGGTGTTTTGAAGGAGGCAGCGTGGCCTGGCGGTTTGTGGGTAGTACTCAGAAACTGAAGACTTTCAAGTCTAAGGTTTAATGTTTGACTCGCGAGCTGGGCGGTTTACGTTGTAGTGTCCTTGGGAAAGACACTTCGCTTCCATTTCCTCACTCGACTCAGGTGTAAATGAATACCTGGCTTTAGAGCTGGGGGGGACCAGGGCGCTGCACCGCTGGCGACCAGCAATGACTTTGTTATGCATTTCATTTGTAATATTATGTATTTACATGTATGATGTGTATTGTTATATGTTATATTATGAATGAGATGTTTAACACTGTATGACATTGTAAAACTATTTCCCTACGGGGTAAATAAAGTCGTATTTTAAAGTCGTAAACTGGAGGAGCAGGAAGCAGGGGAATGAACAAATTCGGCTAAGCCATCATGAGTGAAGCAGCGAAAAAGAAGGGCGGTAAACGTGATGGAAATGGGCGGAGAATGAGGCCGTTATCGCACTTAGATGGGCTGTGGGGTGGTCGATATCGATAATGAGTTTTTACGATACTGCCTCAGTGAGTATTCACTGTCAAAATCTGAGTCAGTCGATATTATGCCGTTAATTTGTTTTACTGCTTTTTATTTCAATTTTGCACATTTGTAACGCCCGTTACTGCAAAAATAAAGTGAAAATGTAAACAACCAGAAAAAAAAAGGAGTAAAATGCCACAATATCAAAATCACACTAATCTTAACCTAATTAAAGACTGACTTTTCTTGTTTAGTCACCGAAGCCTTTTATGGCGTATGGCTGCGGAAGCCAGATTACTCTGTAATATCGTTATAATGTCAGAGTATCGATCTCCATTACTGACGATTCTGGAGCCATGAGCTCTCAAGGCTAAGCCTGAGCCAGGTATTAAGGTTTGATGACAAATTTAATCTGCCAGGGACAAGGAAGTGGTTTAGAGTCCGAGTGAAAACTGAGAAAAGATTACATTATATGACAGAATGGGGACATACACAAAGGGGATCGGTTGACAGGATTACGACATTAAGCCAGGGGCTCTGACTGAAAATAGGCGTTTAAGAAACAAGAGACAAAGAAGGAAATCAATAAGGACATGTCAGAGCTCGGATGCTCTAATTTCATGGATCAGCTCGGAAGTTCAGGTTCGTGAAGCTGATTTAAATTGGACATAAATGTCAAAGAAATGTTCCATTTTCCAGTACGTTTACTATCTGAGAATTATCTATAGTGTCCACAGAACCAATTTTGCGAGGAAAGAGCATTGTTCTGTTACCGTGCACGTGTTTTATGATGCAATAAGGAGGGCTCGAGAGATCGATATTTGGCCTTGCTTGAAGAGTTATTCCCTTTGCCCGAAGAACAGACGCTTGTGGCAAAAACGATATCACTTACATTCCAGCAGCTGCAGACAGCTCTATCAGTGTATAATTCAGCTTTTAATTAGGCTCATGGTCATCCAAATTTTAAAAAAAAGCCAGTTATCTGTAAGCCAAGTAGATTATTCTGCATTTTCGTTGCCTCAGCATGATTTTGTTTGACGCATCTGCTGCTTACAGTGGTATTAAAAGAGTCGTTGAGTCGTACCGACGTATTAATATCTCCCGATTGCAGAGCACAGGCTTGAAAACTTGGCAGAGCGTATTAGACTTAAGCCTATGACCGCCAGGCAGGCAATCGGTATAAGAATTCAGGCTTTGGAAAATGTAACCATGTGAGTTGTCTGGACCATGCAGAGGCGTTACATAGTGTTGATGGACACCGAAAGACTGTTTTATTCGAACGGTAGAGCACTATATGATTCATTATGGTTTGTAGACGGTGCCATTTTCCTCTAAAAAGAAGAAAAAACAATAGGTGTCAAAGACCTTTTATTCTTAATATCATATCAGGGGTGACAACTCTGTCAAAATCAGCAAAAAAAAAATTATCAAAAAATAATATTATGGCTCTTTCTTCATTTAAAGTCTCAAAAAATATTTTTAAAATTCTAGCAGAAAAGTGAATGGGCGATAGCCGCGAAGCGATTAAACCTAGACTAGAGAAGAAAGAGATAATGAATAACAGTAACTAATATAGGTTGATAAGGAAAGACAAAAAGAAGACCCATCTCTGTTTAAAAGTCCACGACGGACAGTTATTAAAGAGCTTTTATCATATTTTCAAGTTCGGATCTCCAACGGACCATAATGGTAGAGACAGCCATTAACGTAATGGGGTTTCCTGCTGTTACGATCATACTGCACGTTACGAACTAGACGTTATATTCATATCTGATTCTAGTTGGTAACGTGCGCTATGATCGTAACGGTCCGTTAGGAGATCCGAATTGGAAACAATAAAAACAAAAGAAAACTCTTCATTAAGCTGATCCGATCTAGATGTTTTAAAGTTGTACGCAAGCATCCTCGATGTGAGGGCTTTTCGGGGGGTAGGGAGATGGGGGTGGGCAGTATGCTGATAAATACCTCGCTTAATTGCAACAACTTGGGAGCATTTAAAAGTTGCGATTATTCATTGACTTCATCTAGAAATATAACATTTGGTAATGTGGAAACTTGCCACTAAGCAAAGATTGTGATCATGCCTTTTGCGATTAAGCGGAGTGGAATGTATCTTATACCAGTAATACAGTGGCTTGTGTACTTTTGTTAAACACTGAGAAGCCTCATCGATAGTAGTTCAGATGCAGAATGATCACACTAAAAATGATGAAATAGAACGTGTGGTTGAGTTCAAAAGAGAAGCAGGGGAATAAAAAAAAATCATATTATAGATAAGTGGTAGAACTGAAAGAAAGACAAAGCTGGCTTCAATAATATGTCTCTGCGTATGAGTACATTATGTTTGTGTATGTATATGTTTTTATGAATAGGTGTGTGAGTGTGTGTGTATGTGTATGTGTGTGTGCGTGTGTGTATGTGTGTCTCTCTCTCTCTTTCTCTCTGTGTGTGTGTGTGTGTGTGTGTGTGTGTGTGTGTGTGTGTGCGCGCGCGCGCGCGCACATGGTTAGGAAAGCAGATGAGCATATACAGAGAAAAGGGGCCTCCCGTCAACGAATGCTTTGACCCTTGACTTCCTTTAACCTCAGCATACTCAAAATCCCTCGGTCACAACGAGTCATGACTATTGTCCACTGCTCCAAATCTACCAATTTCCACGGTAAAGGCACACTTATTTCTCTCTGCCACTGTAATGCTTAGTGTCGTCTAGGGCATGGTGGCCCTTTTCGCCGACGATATGGTAATATAAGCGTAAGAGTATGCTTAACAGCCTGTAGTGCACAGATGTTAGCGTCTCCTTTTCAGTTCAGTCTGCACCGTCGCTCAGATAGACTTAGAGCACGTGGTCAGTCTATTAAGATAGAGAATCTCTATCCAGCTGGAAGATATTGGAGTCTTCTCCTTTAGAAAAGAAACACGAGTNCTCTCTCTCTCTCTCTTTTTTTTTCTTCTCTGCTATCCAACCGTAAAGAGTGGTATAGAAATCATTGAGAGGATGTATAACTATTTGTGTAGTCTGAATTTTATTGTTCTTGCTGTTGCTGTTGTTGATGTTTTGTTTTTGTTGTTGTTGTTGTTGTTGTTGTTGTTGTTGTTGTTGTTACCCATGTTACTCATGTAATGAAATTTTATACTGGAACGTTTTGAGTCTCCGTCTAAGTCTCTCTCTATACATGTTGCCAACCAGCCAACCATGCAACCAACCAACCAACCAACCAAGCAAGCAAGCAAGCAACCAACCAACCAAGCAACCAAGCAAGCAAGCAAGCAAGCAAGCAACCAACCAACCAACCAACCAAGCAAGCAACCAGCCAACCAATCAAACAACAGCTTTTAATAGGGGGGTGAATGAGAGGAACTTTTGAAATCAAATTGAAAGAGGACTGGTTTCAACTTAGCAAGCAGACAGGTGAACAGATGCTATGGTAGACAGACAGACAGACAGACAGACAGACAGACAGACAGACAGACAGACAGACAGACGACAGACAGACAGACAGACAGACAGACAGACACAAAATGACAGGCAGAAATGACATCGATCATTTAAAGGAACAAAAGTCAGACAAGCTGCCATGCATGCAACCGGTCAACAAGGAAATGACAAAACCACCACCACCAACAACAACAACAAAAACAACAACAACAACAATTAGAAAATGAAATGCCTCTTACATTGGACCACTAGATGTCCTAAAAAGAAGATCAAGATAAGATCCAACTCCTCCCCATTTAATGACATGGATTTGAGCGCACTTTCCTCTTTAATTTGTTTCCTTTGCACGCAATCTCTGCGGTTTTTTACGTTGAATCAGCTGGGCATTAGGAACATATGAGAGTGTAATGGCACAAAGAATACACAACATTTCGTCATGCCCATTCCACATTCGCCTAAACAATTTTTTTTATGGACGCTTTGAGTTGTTTTTACAACTCTGATCCTCCATTAATCTATTTAACTAATAGCAAAAATGTTCAGTTTTGTTTTGATGCTGCATTCCCAAATTTCAAAGCTAACCCGCATCTACCTCATTATTTTGCCTTGAGCATTGAGTTCGAAGGGCTAGATTTCTTAAAACCTCAAAAAGTGACTTAGACAAATTCACTGTGGAATGAGCATGATGATTCCAAGGCAGACTCATTCACAGCGAATCGATTCCTTGATTTTCGCACTCTTAATAGATTTAAGTCGTTATCAAGGTCGTTCGATAGTGCTAGTGTGACGTACATACTCAAAGTATCTTCTCAAACTGACAATAATAGTCTAGCGAACGAGCCGTAAAGGGCCGACAATTCTAAATATATTTCCCCGCAAAACCACTAAGCTTTAAGGAATAAACAACATGTCTTCTTGTTGATTGTTATTTTGTTATTGTCGCCATGTTTAACGTATTATACGAAAAAGTTACTTTCATTATATGAAGAAAATGATAATTATAGGGCATTTCGATTGTTATTCAGCAATATTTTATCGATTTTCAAACCTTAACTTCTTCTTTTGAAATTAAAAATAAATAATAAACTATTATATTTAATTAATTAACAAACGAGGAACCATAAAACAATACAGATACTAAGACTCATAAAGGAAGATACATATACTCCCAGAATCATTAGTTTTTATGCAGATCAAATGTTTAGGACTGTGCTAGAACTAAATTAGATGTATACATAACTTACATCAAATATTGCCATGGAATTTCAAACACACGGAACGATTTGTAACTTATGACATACATGCCTGTTAAAATAATTAAAGATTAATTTCATGGAATGAACATTAATTTGATCCAGCAATGCACACTGTACTCTTACGTTCTAATATCAAGCCACGGAAAAGAGACTCACGCATACGATTCCGCAGTCAACAAGTAAAACAAAAAACGCAAACCATGAACGTTTACAGAAATGTGTATTCAAGCCTCGGAATAGTAAGTGTAATACCTAGGACTGTGATGGGTGACTTAAGATTCCTTTGCACGAAGAGTTCGCGTCAAAAAGTCATAAAGCTCTCACTTGGTGCAACTAAAATATAGGCATAGTTGTCCCAAAGAGGCTTTTACAGTTTCGCTCCTGCAACCTCAATAGAGGGAGGGAGGAGAATCAGAGCGGTTTGGAAAAGAGAATAAATGAGACAGATCGTTGGAAGATGGAACAGGAGTATGACTGGACTAGAACACACAGGATGATGACATCATGCGACTGGTTTAATATTCGTTCCACAAATGCTTATTCCGACGGTCCTACAACTTTCGGGAGCATTGAGAGCTTGCGCAATAACGACAGTATCGCTTGCCATCGTGAGAATTACATAAGTGAATCGGTACCGATCACACGCTTCGTAACGTTCAACATGTAGAATTAATGTAATTCTTTTGTTGGTAAGACATCCCATCGTTAATCCGAAAGCTCTCAATTGCTGACTGTGGTCCTCTGTCAGGTTATTATGAATGTTTATATTTGTAATATTTATAATAAAGATCTATTAAACGATATAATTCGAGGTTCAGAATAAATTAATAACAATGACGAGAATCGACTTAGTTCTTTATTTTGGCAATGGAGTCATCCGAACTAAATGATGAGGTTCACCAGAAAACAAAAAAAGTTCTAGTATGTGTGCGCCCGAACACAGAATCCAGTGAAATAACTGCATAATAAAATGTATTAAGAACATGATAAACCAAAGCAAAATCATTTATAAACATTTCCCTTCAGTCAACAATAATCATACTGCTACACTTTATTTTTTAAAAAAACTGCACACTAATAAAAGACATTAACTACTCATACTTACTGTGATCTGTCGTTGAATCCGATGAAATAGTAAACGCCTGATTAAATCAAGTATCTTCTATAAATTTGAAGTCCTGTGTCATCTCTTCCTCAACATTGTCGCATAGATGAGTACACCTCAAGACGTGAGTACAATGTAAATCCTTAATACCATGAAAATCCACCCTTTTAAATGTTTGGCGCGTGCGAGGTAAATCTGTTATGCGACAGGGTGGCAGCCTTGTTTAACGCGCGTGCTGCTCACACTTCCGTAGCGCGTGTGAGCGAGGACGAGGTGATAATCGTGCATGAGAGTAACAGAGGCGGGGAATCTCTTTGATAGGGTGAGCGAAAGGTGAGGGAGGAGGATCTGAGAGAAGTTAGGCGAAAAAATGCGATAGGTGTTGAATGAGAGATGAGAGATATACAAATAGTTTGAAGAAAAGATAAAAATATGAGAGAGATAGAGGTTGCAGGAGCCTGATTGGTAAACAAACTTGGACTATCATCAGAAGCGATAGTAGCCGAGTATAAAATAATAGTGTAGAAATAATCGTGTAATATGAAACCACACATTAGTTTATCAGTGGTGAAATTCAGTCTTGAATCTGTAAAAAAAAAATGTTACAGGCAGTGTTTCCCAATGGCTTCAGTGGATTTCATTTGTGCGGGCCTGTGATGTGCAAAAGAAGCTCAAATGTTTAACCCCTTTTCATCTAAATTTAAAGTTATTGTGAAAAATCTAAATGCAGGACCCCCACTGTAAACAGCACATAGTTTAAGCACAGTGATGGCACCAGACCTGCAGACTAGTCTTGGCCATCTCGGAAGGTTCCTGTGGTTCGAGAAGGAATTTTTATTAAACGGCTCAAAGAGGCTTTTACAATTTAGCTGCTGCAACCTCAACAGAGGGAGGGAGGAGAATCAGAGCGATTTGGAAAAGAGAATAAATAAGACAAATCGTAGAAAGATGGGACAGGAGTATGGCTGGAGCAGAGAGAGAGAGAATCGTATAGAGATTTAAGGACAGGAGAAAGCTTGAAGGGCATCTGAGAGAGGTTGAAAGTGGAAGAATCCGAAAGAGGTTGGAAGAGAGAGAGAGAAAGAGAGAGAGAGAGAGAGAGAGAGAGAGAGAGAGAGAGAGAGAATGTGAGACAAGTTGAATGAGAGAGAATCTGAGAGAAATTAAAAGAGTGACAGCTCGAAATAAGGTTGAGGAAAGAGAGAAAACAGAGATCGAAGGAAAAATATAATTTGAAAGAAACAATCTGAAAGAGGTTAACGAAAAAAAATAGATTCAGAGAGAGACAAAAAGAGAGAGGTTGAGAATAGAGAATCTGACAGAGGTTGACTGATGAAGGGAATCCGATAGAGAGAACTGAGAGATGTTGAGGATGGAGAATCTGATAGATGATAAAGAGAATCTGAAAGGTAAATAGATAGGTTAAAATATAAAGAGAATCAGTTAAAGAGAGAGAATGTGAAAGAGGTTGAAGGAAAAAAAAGAGAGAGAGAGAGAGAGAGAGAGAGAGAGAGAGAGAGAGAAAAAGAAAGAAACAGAGGTTGAAAGATAATCTCAGAGGGGTTGACGAAGTAAGAATGATGACGTTGAAGGAGAGAAAGATAAATCTTCTATCATATTTTTATATTTTAACCATAATCCTTATCTCTCCCAAACCATTAGGCTTTATATGAATCATATTATCAATGTAGTGCCAATAGATAAAGTAAACGCGAAGCCCTCAAATTTCTAAGTTGAATTGTTGTATGTAAGTATTGATATAAGAATACCCTCATATCTGACTAGTCAAAACCCTACCTTGCCTTTGCTTACCCCTGCCAACAAATACTGTGGAAGTGTGTGCATGTGTGTCTGTGTAAGTGAGTGTGTGTTTATGTGGGTGTGTGTGTATGTGTGTGTGTGTGTGTGCGTGTGTGCGTGTGTGTGTGTGTGAGTGTGTGTGTGTGTGTGTGTGTGTGTGCGTGTGTGAAAGTGTGTGTTTGTGTCTGTGCGTATGTGTATGTGTGTGTTTGCCTGAGTGCATGCACGTGCGTGCGCACGAAAGGAATCAATTTCTGCCAAAATTTGGAAGTGGTTTTTCGCTAGGATCTCATTATCGCGAGTCCCGACATGATGAAATTTCTTATGTATGTCTGAACGCACAAGTCTCGGGTAAACCAAAGCCACATTACAGGACTGCCGTCAAAAAAAAAATATTTGGCTTACCTTGTCATTGAAATGGCCAAACTGGCATTCTTGCTTCGTACAGATAGAGAAACATGCTGCAATCGATGATGTCCAAATAATAAGGAATAGCAACAAGAAATAACTGCCTTTCCTTTTCGCTTATTAACTAATCTTGTAGTAAATCCTGGAGAATATTTGAACGGATTTTGGGGGGTGGGGGTGGGTTGGGGA
>JAWQUT010000157.1:1560824-1591362 GCA_033807755.1 Ellobium chinense
TGTCTGTCTGTCTGTCTGTCTGTCTGTCTGTCTGTCTGTCTGTCTGTCTGTCTGTCTGTCTGTCTGTCTGTCTGTCTGTCTGAATCTCTTTCTAAATATTGGGCACAGAAAAATGCACTCATAGTGAAGGAGGTGAGGGAAAGAGAAAAACAAAAAAAGAACATAGACTGCAAGCATTTCCCTTTCTCTTTCTCTCCTTCTCTCTTTCTCTCCTTCTCTCTCTCTCTCTTTCTCTCTCTGTCTCCCTCTCTCTTTTGAGATCTGTCTGCCTGTACCTTCATTTGTCTATTTAGTGATCACAGAAATATTCCACACTAGATGATAAGCATGAGGAGGGTCCAGGTAAAGGAGGAATGAGAGAATAGAAGGAATAACCTGATCCTCTCTCCCTCTCTCTTCCCCCCCTCTCTCTCTCTCTCTCTCTCTTTCCCTCTTTCTTAGTCAGCGATATTTTCTCTCGCTCTCTCTTTCACTCTCTCAGTTTATCCCACGCTGCATCTGTTTGGTGAAAATAAAAATAAAAACTAGCCACCTGGTGGAGTGAAATTAAGAAAATGTCCACCCAGCAGCCATTAAAACACGAGGAACTCTCAAAGAAACGAGAGAACTGTTTACAGGTTTCTATAAATAAAACGGTCTGCTTTCAGATGTTTAATTTGCATTGCAAACAAAATTTTGCAGTTTTCTTAAGTGCACGCTTTGAGCCATCTTAAAGGCTTTTTTACGTTTGAGGTGGTTTGCCAGTTTCTCTTTGCATTTTGTTTTAATGTTCCTCTTCAACATAATTTTAGTTAAATCAGGCATTAGGCTTAAGCCCCTGTTAAGCTAAGGCAAATCAGTGCCTTGTAAACACAGCGATAATATGAGGGAGATAACCGCTAGCCACTAACAGCGGCCCTGTAATGACCATGAATAAATTTCTTGCCTAATGTTAAAGTATTTACATTATAGGTTACAGACTTCTAATTGGCTGAAAATAACATGCTGTTACATGCCTTAAGATGACAGTAAAAAATCTGTCTTTTGGACAGATTGTGGAGAATGGGCCCTAGATTTGTGAACCTACCTGCGAATTATTTTACATTCTCTCCAGATTTTGTAAATTAAACCTGAAGTTTGGGTCATTCCCTTCGGTTTCGGTGTGGCCTTCTCTGCGGAGCACTTGTCATTAAGGAAACTGGTTAGCTTGTTTACACCTTTCGATGTATCGGTTGGCAACTCGAAAACGAACTGCAAGATCTATATTTTGAACATCATTTTTTATACGCTTATTGGATTCTGCAAACAATTAAAGAAAACTTAGAGATTGTGGAATTTTTTGTAAGTGACAGTAGAGAAAACAGTTTACTGGCTCAAAGAGGGAAATTGGATTAGGCTTCTGTAACCTATATTATAACGTAGTTGCGTAAAACTTTATTTATAACTCAGTCTGTTTTGCGCTTAGGATGCTGTCATGTCATCACATTTGGAAACTCTTCTGCTGGAGAGGTATACAAAATCGCTTTTTCCTCCGTTTTAAAGACAAGCGAGGTAAGCGCTCCTCGCGCATGTTGCTTAGGATAAAAATGCGCCTCCAACGCAGAAGAGTTTTTTTGATACTGCGGATATCGCCTAAGCATTATCCGCAGTGTCACTGCGAATAGCCACTTCAATAGTACATTTGCGGACTAGAACATAATCATCGGCGACACCCTGTGCCCTCTTGTTTTGTTATGTTAGTTTCGTCTGTTTTTGTCACCGCAATAACGGGGGATGGGCATTCCTAATATTGAATTCTTTAGGGGATAAGGGGATAGGAAATAAGAATCTGCACGTGCCTTGATGGAAAAGCAAGCGATTATTGGCACGCTTTCGCTGGAAATCAAGCAGAACTGTTGTATTTATGATGGTAATTAAGAACGTCATGTGCATACTCGTGTGAGGGCACTAACATTTGTCTTTCAGATTATTTTTTTACGTGATATGAGTGAGCATGAATAAGCAGGGTAAGTGCTTGTATATAAGAGACAAAGAGAACGAGAGAGAAAATGTATACGATATATATATATATATATATATATATATATATATATATAAAATTATTATNGAGAGAGACAGAGAGAGAGAGAGGGGGTGATAGAAGAAGGAAAGAACGTAATGACGAAAATATAATTTGCTTTTCTTGCTGATAAACCCAGCAATATGTTAGAGCGAGAGCGAGAGAGAGAGAGAGAGAGAGAGAGAGAGAGAGAGACAGAGAGACAGACAGAGAGTGAGAGAGCGAGAGAATAATAATGCGGTTTATAAGTCTCGAATCCAAGTGTATGCCTGCTAACTCGACTTCTCACCACTGTTACCCCAGCATACCTGATCACTCTTGGACTCTATCAAATCCCTGGGAAACATACTGTACACTGCGGCTGACATTTACAGGCGCTGATATCTAGCGTTTTGGCAATATTTTCCACTGCTTATAGCCACTTACCCATTTTACAGACTGGCGGACTGAGTAAAATATCAATGAAATACTTTACCAAGGCTCTTACAACACAACCCTGGTTGGGAATCGAACCCTCGAACATTAGATCTTGAGTCCAACCTCACTCAGCCACGCAACTCCATAAAATGACTACACTGGGTCACGAAAGCGATAATCGAAGAGAGAGAGAGAGAGAGAGAGAGAGAGAGAGAAAGAGAGAGAGAGAGATTAAAAGAAAGAAAGAAAGAAAGAAAGAAAGAAAGAAAGAAAGAAAGAAAGAAAGAAAGGAGAGGCTAAATGAAGAGGGACTGAGACAAGACCTGGGAACGTCGAAAGATACAGAATGCGAATGAGCACAAATTTTAATACTCATGGGCGTGTGACTGTCAGTGAACGAGATTTTTTCGATTCTTTACACACTACAATATAATTTGGTCTCTGATCTGACGCGTTCCTCATATCGCTGAAGGGGCATCAGCGAACATCTAAGGGATAAGAAACGATCCTCACTTAGAAAGACAAGGGTGGGGAGGAGATCCTGCAGGAAATTGGAGATGGGCAAAATATGGTAGAACTCGGCTAAACGAGGTATTCGGAACTTCCCAAAACAGATTACTGTTATTACCGACACTCGTTATTCCCGAACTGAGGTATGGAGATTAGAGAAAGTAATCTGGGCTGTACTCTCGTGGTTTGAGTGCAGATATACAGAGTTGGTAGTGTTATATGCAAACACTGTTGGTCGCTGATGTAACTCGTTACAGCTACTGTAAGCCAGCCTATAAACACAAGCGAGACAGTTTCATCCAAGTGTAATGATCTGCTGTAACAACCGAATTTTTTGCCCTTCCAGTCCAGTTACGAAAGGGCTGTGTTAAAAAAAAACAAAAAAACAACAGAAAGGGCAATCTGTGACAGTGACAATGTCGGTTACAATCAGAGTCCCATTATAGCCATGTACGTTATAGACAAGCTTCTGTTTATAATATGTTATGGACTAACGGATCCCGACACGGCACTTCACGTCATGTCGTTGGGACGTTTTCTGTCCTCCCTCCCTCTCTCTTATTTCTAATCGGACGAAGCTGAGCCAGATCTAGAACTTCATGACACGACTGGTTTCACTGCAAGAGGAGATCGAGATACGTCTACGTCACGATTTCCGTGTCACGCCTTACCGTGCGTTGCCGTGCCGTGCCATACCTTGCCGTGGCGTGCCGTGCTGTGCTGTGCCTTGTCTTGTCGTGCCGCGCCGTATGTCGTGCTGTGTCGTGCCGTATCCGGATGCGGTGAGTTCATACTGACGTACACTAAAATATACTGAAACGTGTATGCGCTTATTTGCTTTTTTAAAAATTTCGTTCAAGGATACGCCGCTGATGGGAAGAGGGTCAAGGTAAGAGTAGCAGAGTAATAATTATGGAAACTAAGTTCACTGTGCGCTTTTGTGATGATGGAAAGCCCTGCGTGGGAAGGAGCAGCAGGGCGAGCCTGTGTGGCGGGTGGGGGTGGGGGGAAGGGGGAGTAGGGCAGCCTTGACTTGTCAGCAGGGAGCATTGATTTGCATATTGTTGCTTTCATTTTGGTGTGTTTGTTACTGTAACTTGTGTGGGTCGGCTATGCAGAGACGATGGAAAAACAAAAGATAGAGAGGAGAGAGAGAGCGAGAGAGAGAGAGAGAGAGAGAGAGAGAGAGAGAGAGAGAGAGAGAGAGAGAGAGAACATATTTAGTTGGACGGTAGATAGATGGATGGATGGATGGATGGATGGATGGATGGATGGATGGATGGATGGATTCAATGACCGTCGACAGACTGAACAACTATGTCCCTGATAAGGGTATATCAATAAAGACTGATTAGTGATTGTTGATGATAGAAGGACTGACATGTAAAATGTAGGTATGAATGCCCATTTTACATTCGAATGGTACAAAATTGTAACTAAGAACAAAAGAGAGAGAGAGAGAGAGAGAGAGAGAGAGAGAGAGAGAGAGAGGGAGAGAAGAAAGAAAGAAATGGACGAGCAAATAAAAATGAANGAGAGAGAGAGAGAGAGAGGGGTGGGTACTAAGGCCGTTTTAGTGTTCATAATCCTTTTTCTTAGACAACTTTGACCCAACTCCCCACTCATTCCCACATCTATATTTTGAGTAATGGGTCTCTTGGAGTGTATTAATAATTTTAATTTACTAATGTACTGACAGTACTCTGATACTGACCTCAGGCGAAGACAGTCTACTTTACCATAAGTAGGCCAGCACCTTCAGTAACTTCATCAACTCCCAAAGGAACTTAACTAATTGCAGAATCCTTATAATGTCCAGTGCATAGCCTATTCTTATTCAGAGTCGGCTGTCCATTTGTGAATTGTTACTATTTTCACGCTACAGTAGACTATATATCCTCTGAGCATATATGTCTACTGGGAGGCAACTGTTACGGAAATTTGCTTTGCCTCGATCATAATGAATTAGTTGTGTGAAGAAACCAGTTCTGGTGCCTGTTAGTGTCTCTTAGTATCTCTCTCTTAACTCAAAAAAACGTTAGAGTTCAGAGGCACAACCAATAACAACGCCGGAGCAAAGAAGGAAGCACAAAAGAGTGGGAGAGAGAGGGAGGGGAAGAGAGAGAGAGAGAGAGAGAGAGAGAGAGAGAGAGAGAGAGAGAGAGAAAGAAAGAGAGAGAGATGAAAAAAGAGACACTGTATGTTGTTATGTCCTTCTTTGCGCGTTTCTGGTTTTCCGCAATACTACAAGTATTCTGAATGTATGAACAAGCTTAAGAAAGAAGCAAGCTATAGCGACTGTTCCGAATAATTTTCACAGCTGCGAGAAACAATGAAGTTTCGGGAGAAGAAAAGCCTCCGAAAGATAAAAAAAAAAAGAAACTGGGAGACAGAGGCTAGCATACAAAGAAAACAACAAGCAAATAGAAGGAAGACTAATAATAAAAGTTCTTTATATGTTTTAGCGCGGGTTACAACGGTTTTCTTAAACTCCTTGTTATGAAGGCTGGGAGTTCATTACTTTCCATNTAATTCAATCTCCACGCCTTTACACCCCTTCTGATGCAGTGTAAATCATCGTTGCTTGATACGTCTAGTAACGTAACAGGGACAGGCCTACACAATTGTGAGGATAGCTTGCCTTGTGTCAATGATATGACACCAGTTCATAAGATAAGCTCCTCCAGCATGCCCACCCTATCAACATGCCTTTACACCCCTTCCAACGCAGTCATAACATACATGTGTAAAATAGTATGGCTGCTCTGTAAATCATCGTAACGTGATGATATGTCTAGTAACACAGATAATTATGCCTACATGTCTGTGAGGATAGTTTGCTTTATATCAGTGATGTGACGCCAGTTCATACCATAAACTTCTCCACCACTCTGTCTGATCTCCCTCAGTGCCCACCCTATATAGATCAATTTCCACGCCTTTTTATCCCTGCTGATGCAATTAAAACATACATGCGTGAAATATTTTGGCCGCTGAGTAAATCATCGTTACTCAGTATGTCTGCTAACAGAGTTATGCCTACATATCTGTGAGGATAGTTTGCTTTGTGTCAGTTATATGACACCAATTCATACCATAAGCCTCTCCATCACTGCCTCTTCTCCCCCTCCGTGCCCATTTGATATAAATTCTATGTCTACGCCTTTACATCCCTTCTGATGCAATCATAGTATACATGCATGAAATAGGCCTATTATGGCGGCAGTGTAGATCATCGTAACTTGATAATTATGTCTAGTAACAAAGATATGCCTACATATTTTGTGAGAATAGTTTGCTTTGTCTGTCTGATATGATACCAGTTGCATGGGAATTCTATCCTTAAATCAACAACAGACCTGATTGTATATTAAAATATTGTATACAATACGCCGCGCTTTATCACAACTATTTAGGATAAAAGTAGCAAATAAGCGAAGTATGTCGTATTATCAACCTCAAGACCATAACATTCCCGATAAAGGCAAGGAGCTTACATAGACTAGATAGATGACATGATGTACAACCTGTCACCAAGACTGCACTGGATTTTTATTCCTCAGAAGTGCACACCAGAGTGCAATCTACTAAGCGATAAAACAAATATGTCAGAGTGTACATTCCTTTTCACTATAATCAACATATTAATGTTTACAGGTATGAAGATGCCTATAGCATCTGGCATAAGAGTATGCAATTTTAAATAGTCCCATGGAATCAGAAAACTGGCCATTTGGAGGGGGTAACGGGGTTGGATTTGAATTTCAAAGGCTAGATAGGTGCAAATACATTTATAGACTCAGAATAGGCGAGTTTTAGCCACTCAAATAATAAATTTTGTGGTTGTTGCTAGGTGGGTAAGATTATCCTGGTTACTTGTGAAAAGGCCTAAAATGTTAGGTAGCCTGATTCACTGCCTAAGTTCTCAAAATCTACTTGGTTTGGGACATTTTCCTTTGTGTCAAAATTTGGAGGAAGAGCTAAACAACATGTGTGGAAAGTACTTTGGCACAGCTCCCCTAAATAAGTGAATGGGGGGGGGNGGGGGGGGGGGGGGTGTAAACCCTTAGATAGGCAACAGTGAATAAAAACATTAACATCTTCGTACCTATAAGTAAGGCTTTGACTTCCTCCCCTCAGCCTGTTATTTTCTCGAAAATCCTCCGATTATTATAACAGATCTGATCCTCTTATGTAGCTAACACGCTAAGAAACATGAGCACATTCACAAGAATAAAAAGACTGTAATGGCAGTGCTCGAAGCATCTGTGCCTATCCCCACTCCTAATAAAAGCTGTTCTTTCATTACACATTGAAAGTGCAGCCCACCACGCAGCAGTGTAGATAAATCTAAATATAATAATTCGTCACTTTCCTGAAAATAATATATTGTAGTTTCTGGTTTGTAACGATTATGGTCAACCTTATTCTGTCGGGGAATTTTGAAATCTTAATAATAGACCCTAAGCCCTATGTCCGTCCAACGAAACTTTCACAGTTTGACGCACACTTAGTTGACTAAGTTGTGACCTACATCGGGTTGGGGCTGTCCCGTGGCGCTGGTGCAATACGATTCCCATACCCGATTACTCTTTCAGAAATCTGAAGAATATGAATCCATTGGGATGCATCGACACGACTAAAACTACTCAGGTAATTCATCTGTGGCTGTATGCATAATCCTTACGTTAGTTAACGCACTGCGGTAAGCACGGGAAACTCCCAAAACATTAGTAGTGTTCACTGTAGTTAACGCAATGAAGGATTATGAATACCGCCACTGGTTGTTAATCCTGGCAAAGGAAAGGACAGGAAACAATGAACATTAAGTGACGTTGATAAACTTCATAAGGACTGTAAAAGTTTGCCACCTGCCGCTGTTTCGTATGAGAATGGCCATACTTTGATTGAAAAAATAGTTTAAGAATGTTCTCTGAGTATCGGTTAGCCATCATAATGTACCAAGTGATACAAAAACAAATGAAAATTCAGCGGTTCATTAACGTGAACTTTAACATAGATACAGATAATTATGTCGTAATAACGGACTAATATATTATTATCGCAGCCTGCTCTAGACCCCTGTTTGATTTCAGTCTTCAGAGTGGAATCGACTACTCCTTTGGTAGAGTATCGCCCAACCCTGCCGTGTGTCACCCGGACCTTATAATACTCTTAAAATATGCAAGGTTGACCAACCATACCAGTCTGACCTCATTTCAGAGGTCAGCGGTTGTGCGTCGGCGTCAGTGTGGAATTTGGGCCTGTACCTTTGTCGCCGGCATTACTAAGTATTGGAAAACCTTGAATGGTTCCACACTACCACAGTGCTACTGAGGGAGGTGTGTTCAAGGGTTTTTCCGAGGGTGGACTGACTTGTTCTGACTTGTTCCACAGTGGCCAATTTCGGGGGGAGAGGGTGGGGTGNCAATCATAGTATACATGCATGAAATAGGCCTATTATGGCGGCAGTGTAGATCATCGTAACTTGATAATTATGTCTAGTAACAAAGATATGCCTACATATTTTGTGAGAATAGTTTGCTTTGTCTGACTGATATGATACCAGTTGCATGGGAATTCTATCCTTAAATCAACAACAGACCTGATTGTATATTATAATATTGTATACAATACGCCGCGCTTTATCACAACTATTTAGGATAAAAGTAGCAAATAAGCGAAGTATGTCGTATTATCAACCTCAAGACCATAACATTCCCGATAAAGGCAAGGAGCTTACATAGACTAGATAGATGACATGATGTACAACCTGTCACCAAGACTGCACTGGATTTTTATTCCTCAGAAGTGCACACCAGAGTGCAATCTACTAAGCGATAAAACAAATATGTCAGAGTGTACATTCCTTTTCACTATAATCAACATATTAATGTTTACAGGTATGAAGATGCCAACAGCATCTGGCATAAGAGTATGCAATTTTTAAATAGTCCCATGGAATCAGAAAAGTGGCCATTTGGAGGGGGTAAAGGGATTGGATTTGAATTTCAAAGGCTAGATAGGTGCAATACATTTATAGACTCAGAATAGGTGAGTTTTAGCCACTCAAATAATAAATTTTGTGGTTGTTGCTAGGTGGGTAAGATCACCCTGGTTACTTGTGAAAAGGTCTAAAATATTAGGTTGCTGACTCACTGCCTAAGTTCTCACAATCTGCTTGGTTTGGGGCATTTTCCTTTGTGTCAAAATTTGGAGGAAGAGCTAAACAACATGTGTGGAGAGTATTTTGGCACAGCTCCCCTAAATAAGGTAATGGGGGATAGCCAACAGTGAAAAAAACATGAACATCTTCATACCTATAAGCAAGGTTTTGACTTCCTCGCCTCAGCCTGTTTTATTTTCTCGAAAATCCTCCGATTATTATAACAGATCTGATCCCCTTAATATGTAGCTAACATGCTAAGAAACATGGGCATGTTCACAAGAATAAAAAGACTGTTATGGCAGCGCTCGAAGCATCTAGCTGTGCCTATCCCCACTCCTAAGAATTTTGTCGAAGCATCTGTGGCTATCCCCACTCCTGATAAAAGCGGTTCTTTCATTATACATTGAAAGTGCAGCCCACCACGTAACAGTGTTGATAAATCTAAATTTAATAATTCGTCACCTTCCTGAAAATAATATATCATAGTTTCTGGTTTGTAACGATTATGTTCAACCTTATTCTGTCGGGGAATTTTGAAATCTTAATAATAGACCCTAAGCCCTATGTCCGTCCAACGAAACTTTAACAGTCTGACGCACACTAAGTTGTGACCTACATGGAGCTGGGGCTGTCCCATGGCGCTGTGCAATACGATTCCATACCCAATTACTTTTTCAGAAATCTGAAGGATATGACTGTATCGATTAGGATTCATCGACACGACTAAAACTACTCAGGTAATACATCTGTGGCTGTATGCATAATCCTTACGTTAGTTAACGCAATGCAGTAACCATGGGAAACTCCCAAAACATTAGTAGAGTTCACTGCAGTTAACGCAATGCGTTAACTAACATAAGGATTATGAATACGGCCACTGGTTGTTAATCCTGGCAAAGGAAAGGACAGGAAACAATGAACATTAAGTGACGTTGATAAACTTCATAAGGACTGTAAGTTTGCCACCAGCCGCTGTTTCGTATGAGAATGGCCATACTTTGATTGAAAAAATAGTTTAAGAATGTCCTCTGAGAATCGGTTAGCTATCATAATGTACCAAGTGATACAAAAACAAATGAAAATTCAGCCGTTCATTGTAGTGAACTTTAACATAGATACAGATAATAATGTCATAATAGCGGACTACATAATATACAAGACTAACACCCCATTTTACAAATGGGCAGGCAGGCAACACACCAGCGGCGAAAGAATACCTAGCGCACCGAAAGGCATCATAGACGAATGCATTAGACTCCGTAAAAAAAGTTGGACGGTTGGCGAATCGGGTGGATTGGAGATTGTATTTCGTTGCTATACACATTTTTTTTTTTTAAAAAGGGTTAAAAAAATAAAAAGGACTGATGTGTATAGTTACCTTTTGTGTATTTTTCTACGAATTTAGGTGAAAACCGCATGTTTTTACGTTACGTAGTTCTCAAGAAATCTGTGACACAAATTTGGCTGAAGCGTTTTATTACTATAGATTATCGCAGCCTGCTCTAGACCCCTGTTTGATTTCAATCTTCAGAGTGGAATCGACTACTCCATTGGTGTATCGCCCAACCCTGCCGTGTGTCACCCGGACCTTATGATACTCTTAAAATATGCAAGGTTGATCAACCACACCAGTCTGACCTCATTTCAGAGGTCAGCGGTTGTGCGTCGGCGTCAGTGTGGAATTTGGGCCTGTACCTTTGTCGCCGGCATTACTAAGTATTGGAAAGCCCTGGATGGTTCCACACTACCACAGTGCTACAGAGGGAGGTGTGTTCAAGGGTTTTTTCGAGGGTGGACTGACTTGTTCTGACTTGAATGTTCCACAGTGGCCAATTTCGGGGGGAGAGGGTGGGGTNGAGCAGAGAGAACAAAATAATAGAGATACAGCAATGAGAGTGTGAGAGATAGCAGAGAGAAATAGCATAGAGAGAGCACAGAGAGAGCAGAGTGAGATAGCATAGAGAGAGCAGAGAACTGAGGGAGAACAAATATATAGCTTAGAGAGAAAGTAAGATAGCATGGAGAGAGCAGAGAGAGAGAGAGAGAGAACGAGCAGAGAGCTGAGGGAGAGCAAATATATAGCTTAGAGAGAAAGTGAGATAGCATAGAGAGAGCAGAGAGAAAGCAGAAAGCACACAGAGGGAACAGAGAGAGAGAGAGAGAGAGAGAGAGAGAGAGAGAGAGAGAGTGAGCGACAGAGAGAACAAAGATTGAGATGCCTCATTAGGAATTCCTTGCTGACGTGGCTTCAGGCAATTTAAATCTCTTACTACAGTCTATGTTCGTCACTGATTTGGGGGAGACCCGAAAGATTTCATAAACATAATGTCAGAGAGCTCTAAGCATAAAAAAGAGTTGCTTTTTTTTTTCTTTACTAAAGTTCAAATCATTTAACATACCGTTGCGGCAGAAGAAAGCGTGTAGTCTATATAATTATAGCATTATAGCACGTACTGGTATTATGATCGTGTTGCACTTTACGTGGTAGAATGAAACGTTAATTTTACTACTAGTTCAAACTTGAAATCCTATCATAACAAGAGGAAATGGCATGATGAGGGGTGCCTGCATGGGTTTCAGGCACCTATGAGAAGGCCAAATCACTGCTTGTGTACAATCCTATTCGCCCCCTAACATATAAAATCCCCACTCCCCCATTTTGGGGCCCTGTCATTCAAGTTTAAAGTTTCAGGTACATTTTGAGCCATGTAGAGACAAAAATACAATGTGATAGGTCCATGTATTAGCACGCGGTCAAAGTCAACCGAATGAAAAACTAGCGACCAAATTAAATTTCGTGGTGACTATTTTTGAAGGAGATTTGTGAAAAATTTGGGGCATTGACCCCCCCCCCCTTCCCCACCCCATGTTCTTCCCCTTCAAAGACGGGGCAAAAGTTGTACTTTAACTTCCATGAGAGAAATATTTCGAAATCACAGGAGAATTTATAGATAAACACGTTTTTGTTAATAGAGCCCGTAGAAGAAAAAAAAAAATAACGACGCCAGTTATCCTAAATAAGTTATTACAATGATACGGTCTTTGCGGTCTTTGCGATGTGCATGACTACTTTTGCCATAAGGATCCGTAATAGATTCAAACTTATAAGTAAAAGCTCTCTAATATGCTTGTGCGGGTAGTAAGCCTGACCTAGTATTTCTGTACCAATATATGCGCCGGTCACATTATGCGGCCACTTTCCGTTTGTCTCGTAAAAGTCGTCGTCGGTTTCATTTTTTGAAACGAAACTAAGCTCATGTGGTGCCAAATCCCTGATCACGTGGCGCAAGTAACTTGGCGCCTCCCAATACACTTGCTTTCATCTGACAACATGTTGAAGGAAATTGATCAGGCATGGATCCAAATCTGAGAATTTGGGGCCAAGTTTGTTCACACCCATATCGTCATGTTTATGTTTATTTTACTTCAATATTTATGCCATTCATAGCTTAATTCCTTAAATAGAGCCCTGGTAATTGTGTTTAAAGGCATAGGAGGTCCAGCACGTGTGTAAGGGGGTGGCCGCATAGATAGACCCAGTGTTTCTATAATGACACCTCCTGCGATCGGCAATGGCCGCAACAGATCCCTTGTAGCACGGATGGGACATGGTTGCGACCATGTACTCAGTGTTCAGTACTGACTGCAAATTATTTAAGTTTAAAGAATAACAGTGACTTTGGTGTCATACGAGCATATAGACTAGCCCTGTCCACCCGGCGATAAAATGACTTTTCGAAATCTTCACTGTCTGCGTCTCATTTGTCTCATCTCATGACGATCAATGCGTTGTCAAGAGGTGGAGAACGTTTGATGTGTTTTAACTCCCATGACTGGCTCTATGACAAAGTTCATTCGATAACGATTCATGTTTTCAACATCAATTACCTTTGACTTTAAATTCAATATTGAATTGTCTCGTGTTGCAGTCAACTAAAATATTGTTTAGGCCTTTTTTTCTGTTTTGATTAGCCGCACGACGTTATTGGTAAAATATGAAAGATGAAAACTAGTCTAGTACTTTCTTCTGGTGGAAATAAGTTCTGATCTAGCATTTTCCTTACCCAAGATATAATTATTTCAAGTAATTGGGNGGGGGGGGATCACGTCATGCAATGAAAAGAGAGAAAATCGTGACTGAAGAACAAGTTTTTCACTAAGAAATAATTTAATCTGCCTCGGAAACCTCAATTTTGCCTACAAGTATTATTCATTCGCCCTTAAAATCAATAGTTTTGTATGCAAAACAATGTTTACTCTCCATTTCCACAACAAACACTTTATATCTGATTTTGAATGACCTCTGTCACCTTTGAATATTGATATCTCACTTCCTGGATAGAATAGGATAAATTACGATAAGATCAATTTTATCTAATTATCTTATGTAAACCTAGATCTAGTCTTGCGACCGAGGTACCTCATTTTAACAGGATGCAAGACAACTGTTAGTTTGGTTTATCACTCCATTCATTTCTGTGGCATGATAAAAGGAGAGAAAGACTCAACAACGAGAGGACTGCAATTTTATCAGTCCGGTGAGGAAAGTTTTGCACTGACATTACAAAATCTCATGTATGTTCACTGTCCTGACGTGAATTTGGGATCACCTGTGATGTATGTCTTTGTCTAGAAGAAGGTCAGGTGATAAAGATCCAGATGTTTACACTTTATCGGGAATATCTCTTTGAGCACAACCGTATTCAACACCAGTCTTTCTAACACAGTAATGTGGGACAAATTGTTATTAAACTGGTCCTAACAGACCCATAGCTATCTCACATTTTCTGGGGAAATAAAAGAAAACGTCATATTTTTAAGTACCTCATAGGTGGTACAAAGAAAGAGGAAAACCCGATTATCTTAGTGTAAATGGGAGCGTAGTTTCTTACTATACTAGAATATACTGACTTTATCTTTGTCTGAAAGGACCGAAATCTGTAACTGATGCAATGCGTGACCTCATGACGTGGCCAAGAGGTCTTAACACTTGGGTCGTCCGCATGATAAACCCTCGCTATGCCCTTTACAGGAGAAGGAGAAAAATTGCTTTATTTCCAAACTATCGGTCCCATATACTCGAAATTTTCTCAAACATAATAATAATAATGCGGTTTATAAGTCTCGTATCCAGGCTACTGATCGCTCACACGTCTTCACACTATTATTATCCAAGCAGGCCTGATCATTCTAGAACTTTATCAACTCCCTGGGAAGTATACGGTGCCGCAGCCATATGTATACAGGAGCTGATCACTAGCATCCTGACAATATATTTCACTGCCTTTAGCCAGGTACCCAAATTTACAGATGGTGTGGACTGAGAAAAATGTGAATGAAATGCTTTCCCACGGCAGATACAACATGACCGTGATCGGGAATCAAATCCACGATCTTAAGATCTTGAGTCCAACACTGCAGCCACTCAGCCACGCTGTTTACATGCATGCATTTGCTCTTAGATATACGCTATGTAGTGTCTCTTCTTGTTGATTTTTATTGGAAATATGTTTTAGATGATTGTCAGGTTTGATGATAAAACCTCTGTATCCTTTAGGACGGTTTATCTTGGGCATTTCTCCTCGTCCACTGACAAGCAAACCTCCTTATCCAGGAGGTCTTTTTAATTTGTCTTAATGGAGACACGTTTTTGAAGCTAAATGAAGAGTGCGTTAGGCATAGGTGAAGTTGTAAAGCAGGCAGGGACAAGTTGAACTAATTTGTTGTATGTTTATTGTTTTGGTTCCTCTCCTCGGTGTTGGTGTTGTTGTTGCTGTTATTGTTGTTGTTGTTGTTGTTGTTGCTGTCTTGTCGTCTTAATTCCTTGGAGTTGTTGTTGTCATTGTTATCAAACTTCCTCGGAACAGTTGTTGTTGTTTGTCTTGGATCTTGGATGTCTTGGATCTTCGGATTAGCGGTTGTTGTCTTGAATCTGTCTCTCTCTCTCTCTCTCTCTCTCTCATACACACACACACACACACACACACACACACACACACACACACACACATACATACACACCAAGATACCAGTCTTGTACTACAGAATACGTGTAGGGTGAATGTATTATATGTTAAGCAAGTATGGCATGCACCTTATTGTCTAAACTGGCTGCTGTCTTAATCTCACTTTTGGATAATAATCGTTACAATCTTGTGGAATGGCAATATAACGATTAACTCATAAAAGGCGATTACATAAGCTTCAAAAGTAATCAATAAAACCAAAATGTAGGCATTTAAGAATGATATCACCGAATGATTCTATTCTGAGCAATTTCGAAAAACAAACATAAGAAAAAAAAATATGCAATTTATGGCATGATCTTAGTGTCAGCAGGCACACGAGGCCACGGTAGAGTGCAAAGGTCAAGGCTGTTTGTTTTGCACATTATTTTAGTGATACGGAAGTAAACGGGAAAAACGCTACAAAATCCCGAAAGTTTTGAAATAAGAGATAGGGCCACGTGTTAGCTTGAAATAGGTCACTCAGAGCTGCGTCGCATGACGGGTCTCCGTTGTGCTTACAAAAAGATTAATGTAATTGTGCAAACATACACTCAACAGTATACTGTATGTAGGGGCGGATAATAGGTTCAAGGGGACAGGTGGGGGGCGGGGGGTCCTAGGCACAAGAACGATTCGGGACTCTCTTTCACACATTAAGACCGCCATGCGTCGGGCAAATTCGTCAGTTTCTCTCTCTCTCTCTCTCCCCCCTCCCTATATTTACTCCTCCTTTCATTTTCTCTTCACAACATATTCTCTCTTTCGCCAGCACAAGGCTCTCTACAAAGGCAGAGCCCTGGGCACCTGCCCATCCGTCATTGTGTGTAGCAGAAAGGCAGGGTGTGTGTGGGCACAGATATGACAACTGAAATTTTGGGTTGTTTGTTCTTTTTCTCAATGCTTGACCCCAATCTCTTGTGTGCTTTCATGTCTAATGACTTCCTTATTCATGACCCATTAAGGATGGTTATTACGAAAGTGAAAGAAATTTACAGCTGTCTGCAGGCAGCGTGACCGTGTGGTTTGTGATTTGTACTCAGAAACTGCTGAAGGCTGTCAAGTATAAGGTGTGTGTGATCGACTCGTGGGCCGGGCGGTTGACGTCGTGGTGTCCTTAGGAAAGACAAATCCTTCCCCATCGCTATCACTCGAGTCAGGTGTAAATGAGTACCTGGCTAGAGCAGGGGAGAACAGGCTCTGAATTGCGGGCGACCAGCAATGACTTTGTTATTTATCTCATTTGTAATATTATGTCTTTACATATATGATGCGTATCGTTCTATGTTTTTATATTATGAATGACATGTATGACATTGTATGGCATTTTACACCAATTTCCCTACAGCGTAAATAAAAGTTGAAGTTTCATTTTATTTTCAACTTCCACTTGGAAAGAAAGAATACAAACAAAGACCTTTGGGAAAATTTCTTTAAAAAACCCTCGCACATTTCAGTTATACTGCCTTCCTCAACCCTTTCACCCTTACTTCACCCGTTTCCTACCGCCCCGCTGTCTCTGTGAAATAATGAAAAACAGAATCGAAACCGAGAAATAAAGATGACCTGGGAAAAAAAAAAGGAACAAAGAACAGACTGAAGGATGGAAACTCTACATCGTATTACGAAAGTATTTGCCTAAGAAGTGATAGATGGGTCTGAGTGAATCTTGTTACATTTAATTTGTTATTAGGGTTAATATCTTTGTTAAGAAAGAGATGGCGGGAGGGGGTAGGGAGACTTGATTTTAATTGTGTGTATGCTTTAGGTAATATTTAGGTCTAAATTTCCAGCTAAAATCTATATATTACTACCGTGTACTTTCTAAACGAATGAACTTCCTTCTGTTTTTCAAAAAAAGTTGTGTTCTCGAATACTGCGAAATGATGCCGCTTATTAAAGAGAACTGGTCATACGCCTTGCCCGTGACACTGAGAGTGATCTTTATTATCAACACCTTTAAAAGGAATATGCGTTATATGGAGCATCACACTGTCATTGCAAATGTATCACTTCTAACCACGTTCTAGTCTTTTCATTGACGTTATACGCTATATTTCTATAGTTGCTTCTGTCGACGGGCCTGCAGTATAAATGGAACACATCTTTGTATAATATACACAATTTATTAGTCATTCACAAACGGTATCATCTACCTCGTGATGGCATGTGACTTCTTCTAGAGAGGTAAACACGAAAAAAAAAAATAAGAGGATCTCATCTGGATGGAGCTACCTAGGGTGAATGGAAAGTGGAAAACCCATTTCCAATATCCTGGATGGTTAAAAATAGGGTCTGATGTTAACTGACCTGACAGCTTCTCAAGGTAAAGTTCACTCAGGCGGGGCAAGGTCGATAGGGGCGGAGAAACTGTTGATAAACTTAAGAAGGTGCAGTACGTCCGGATAATGAGAGGGGGTTATATGTACAGAGGCTAGTCTTTTGTTATAGACGTAAGTGAGGGAGAGAGAGAGAGAGAGAGAGAGAGAAAGAAAGAGAAAAGAGATAGACATACATACATACACAGACAGACAGACAGACAGACAGACAGACAGGAATGTGAAAGACATGGAGATGGCCAACTGTCCTAAGACTGTTAACATTGTCTCCAGATCGCCATTGATATGTAATGTATACCTGTCTCTCCCCTCTCACCCTCTCCTCCACATACCCACCAATAAAAAAAAGAAAGGAAACACTTGAGGCTTGAGAACTGAATAACGTTATTCAGTTCAAGTTATAAACAAACCATGAGCATTCTAAATGTTGCACAGGCATAAGAAAATGACAGAAGCACTCTACAATGTGTACATTGTCCCTTTCTTCAAAACCCGCAACATCATCGTCTCTTCAATTTTGCGTTCTGTGATTCTGTCTGGAGAGAGCTAGACTAGACTACCTTTTTTTTTCTTCACATGACAGCCTTCCACCAGTACCTATTGCCGCCCCAGCGATGTCTCCGCCTCTGCCTTCATAGTCTGTTAATTTTCTCTCTCACACAAAGCTACGTCCGCCTCAGTCAGGGCCCAGATAACACACTGTTGTGTGACCTGTCCAGACTAAGCCAGGCTGAATAGAAGATCGGGAATGCCCGTTAAAAATTTCCCTGCAGCCTACCCTTGGTCATGATGGAAAACCCACACAATGTTTTCGTTTCACTAAGAGTAATAACACGTGGATCCAACGTCTATGTAGGCACTATAAAACCCTCGTTATCTGGATGGGATTTTAGAATGTGAACAAACTTTTGCACTTGATATATCAACACAGCTAGCCTGAAGACTTATCAGAGACTGTGTTTAAGTCTCTCTTAACACAATACTGTCCACAGTGACCACTGTTCTGAATCAGTTGGAAATACCTCAGGTGAGTTACTTTACTTGTGTTTATTACTTGTTTTTACGCCTTATATGTCAGTATTGTCTTTATTTGGGCCTAATCAACTTTGTTTGAAAAAAGAAAAAGAGGATAAAATACCGTATACAATTTTTATTAATTATGACATTGTTTTGATGTTACTTATGAATTTTCTGAACTATGTCTCTTTCACAGTAATATGTTCAATTAATATTTTAATTTCTTTAATGGTGCCGCAACTAAATTTTGGTACCACAGTTTAATTGATGCGATATATAGGAGCAATTCATGTGATTATTGAATATTTTGTGACATTTATATAAATACAGTTTAAAATTCTCCTGGTTATTTTTACTAACATTTTGAATTGTATTATAATATTCAGCTATATTCTTATCAAGATAAAAAACTTTATGACTAGAAACAGAATACCTCGTATACTTAAAACATAAATCAATATCAAGTTCCAAAGCTCAACATAATATTGTCTTTTCTTAGATCTACAAGATTAAGACGACACAGATAAGCAAAGATAGATGGAGCGATGGAAGTTTAATATCCTATTCAAGTGTTTCTAAATTTTTACTTATTAAATATTGTATACACATTGAGATTAGCCACAATGGCCTATAATAAACATTGAACTGAATCTAATGCAACACCCGGATTAAATTTTTTTATATATATTTGTTTCAGTATTCCAAAAAACAGAACGAGTGCGCTAACTGAAGGCAACCACTCATCAACCTTCACAAAAGCAACTTATCTGTCAAGAATCGACGTCTGCAACTGACACAGCAAAGACAGGTACCATGCCAAGACTTACTCACAATACGCTGGAATCCAGCATCGACCAAAACGGCAACACCCAGAGGCTCTGCATTCAGCCTCGTACCTCTAAGAGCTACAGCAACGTGGTGACTTACAAAGCCTGGTGTCACAGTTACAACAAGCAAAGGGACCCGCGTCATGACAAGTTCGTCTTGGCCAAATTTCCAAGCAACGTCCAAGCTACCAAAGAATGGGCGTGCAGAGAGCAGCAGAGAGCGAAGGAAATCGGGGAAAAAGCTCTTAAATTTGTCACCAATTTGAAACACATCATAAGTCAGAGTCAGTTCTTGGATCGTTCCGGTACTGACATTACGGACAATGTGGGGACATCACTTCAGGTGAAAGTTCTGCAGCCTCAATCTGTCAGCCTGGATTCCGTCTCTTTTCTGGATCAGACAAGACAGGAGGGGGAGTTTCTGATCTTTGAAGACAAACTGGAAAACTGTCAGTGTTTCATCGACTCCGAGGGTCGATCTGTCACCTCCTCTAAGAAAAGGTCAGGGAAGGATAGAGGCAGCACCAAGAGAAAATCCACCAAAGGAAAGCGTTCCAGGAGTGAATCACTCTGTGATGATGCCGAACAGGAGGAAGATGCTACTTTTCAGGTTTTGAACACTTTGTCGAGAATTTCAGCCACAGATGGCAATGATGAGAATTTATCTTATCGTGCAAACATCCCAGAAGTCAGACTCCCTACTTACGAAGAAAGTCAAGCTGCCATGCTCTTTGGTACTCACGCCACGGGAAACCATAACTTCGCTCCCTGTGATTATCATAGACCTTCAGGGCACCAACCTTCTAGTCAAAACCATCACCCGTCAATGTCTTTTCCACCATCAGCTGGCCTCACTCCTTTTGCCCACCATGCTCTGCCCACTTGCCCTATTGATTCTTTTGAAGGTTCTCTGCCTCTGCAAGGACGGCACAGATCTGACACAGAAACATCAAGCTCTAGCCTGAACAGAGATGATGACGAAGAGCAAAGCGAAAACGCCCATGAAATTCTCCACGCATTTACTCACTTCTATTTCTCTCATACCGGCGGTCAGAGCGTCATCGCTGATCTCCAAGGGACATTCGACAGCAAAAATGGCTACGTTCTCACCACGCCCACCATTCACTCACTCAGCCAATCGTTCGGCGAGAGGGACGAAGGCGTGGCTGGGGTCAAGCGAGTGATTGACAACCACAGGTGTTCCAAATTTTGCCGTCATTTGCCAAAGATGCAAGAGGTGTTTGAGACTGTGCGTATGAGCTCACGGGGAAGAAATCTTTCTTCCGGCGCTTAAACTTTCAACTGCCTGAACTATGAACTAGTTGCAAAGCTATTTTCTGTGCCTTATGGACATAAGATAAGACATTCCAAACTTATTCCAAGACATTTTGGTGACTGCTTCATTCCCAATGCCACCTCAAGGCACCTTTATGTAAGTGAGGGTGGGGAAATGTTTATACTGTCGTATACAGTATAATTCTCCGCTTCTGTGAAACAGCCATTGAACAATGAAAACACAGCTATACAGACTTACAAAGCAGACTTGATGTTTGTTTCTCTGCAAGTCTGATAATTAATCTTGCCATTTAATTTGGTGCATTTATACTTTGTGTGTTTGTAAATATGTTGTTTGTCACACTAAAGTATGATATCATGCCAGGAGAGATAGAAAGACAGAGAGAGAGAGAGAGAGAGAGTGAAGGGGAGAGAGAGAGAGAGAGAGAGAGAGAGAGAGAAAACACGGAGAGATACAAAGAGAAAGAGAAAGAATGAGAGAAATAAATAAATATATATTATATATATATGATATAGATAGTTAGATTGATAGTATGAGAGAGAGAGAGAGAGAGAGAGAAACATACGGAGAGATACAAAGAGAGAGAGAATGAGAGAAATAAATATATAAATATATATATATACGATATAGATAGATTGATAGTATGCGAGAGAGAGAGAGAGAAAGAGAGAGAGAAAGAGAGAGAGAGAGAGAGAGAGAAAGAGAGAGAGAGAGAGAGAGAGAGAGGATATGGTTTTACATGTTCTCTTTAAACATTCTCGTCATTTCTTACAATTCACATTTATTGTGATACTACTGAGCCACTGTGTCCAAAATTTGTAACTTATAATGAATTACCACAATATTTAAATCTTGCCTTGATGCAACTGTGATATTATGGGACTTATTTCGACCCACATATTAAAGCTGAAATAAATTTTGAAACTCACTACTGTTTTTTGTTTTTGTTCTTCCTTGTTCTTCTTTGAATAGCTAAGAATATCATTCTCTTAACTCCAGCCTCACTTGTCCTATACTCCTCCCTTCTCTCTCACCCCACTAATCTTGATCGTCTTTTACTACATGATCCTGCTCACCTTCCTCTTCGTCATCATCCTCAATTTCATACCCATTGTTGCTGTTCCTTCTATCCTTACATTATTACTGCTATAGTTAATAGTTATCATTACAGTTGTTACTTCTACTGTTGTTGATACAAATAAAGCAAGAGCTGCAGATATTATTACAACAACAACAATATCATCACCAATAACAGCAACATCGACTACTAGAATCAGTATCACCATTATCTCCACCACCGGCAGCATTACCACTTCTCCTACTGCTATAACTATTATTCATACAAATAACTCTCCTACTCTTACTACAACTTCTTTTACTACTAACATACCTACTACTACAACTACTACTTCTCCTACTATCACCACAAAAATCAATACAGTTACTATAACAACTGCTACTGTTACTGCTATCACTATTACTACCACCACAACTACCACTGCTGCTACCATCACAACTTCTGCTGTAGATATTACTCCCACCAGCACTACCACTGTTATCACCACTACTACAACTACATTGTCTGTAATTAGTGGTACTGTATTACTATGTCTACCTTATCACCACTACTACTGCCATTACTATTACTATTACCATTATACTACATTTTAAATCGCCACTGACAAGTTGTTGACAAACTCTTCAAGTTCTTCATCAAACCTTCTAAAGAGCATCGGGTTTTCATTGGTCTTGCCAGTTTGTTGGGAAGGTGGCGGACAGGACAACCACATTTCCGTTTTTTAATTGCCCCTTTAGAGACTTGAGTTTAAAGGGCTCAGTCCACAATTTCAAGTTTGTTTTGTGCTTTTAAGTTCGATATAAACTGTCTTGCAACCCGTCAAAATGAGACTATGTCGCTAGACTGAAAACTGAGATATCAGGTTCGAAAGGTGAATAGTAGGACCATCCAGTATCAAATTTTTGCTTGTTTCGGAAATCGAAAGTAAAGTAATTTCTATACACAAAAATAGTTCGATTGTATGAGTACATTTTCAGTAATTATGAACGGATTTGAGTGGTTTGTTTTTTTTTTGGTTTTTTTTGTTTTGTTTGAGGCACATTAGATGAATTATATTGTATAATTTTCGTTCTTTAATTGCACGTTGTTCAATTTTTCTGTTCAATGCATGGGGCGACTCCCCCCTCCCTCCCCCCTCAGCCATTTCATAAAACTATATCTCTGACAGTTGGTCATCTCCATGTCTTTCACATTCCTATCTGTCTGTCTTTCCTCTCTCTCTTCTCTCTCTCTTCCCCCTCTACCTCTCTCTGTGTGTGTTTCCCTCCCTCACTAACATCTATAACAAAAGACTCACCTAGATTTTTATATATATTTTATTTTTTGCATCTAATGAAAGTATAGCCCTACACAATTTGAGTTTTTATGATATAATATACATTTGGCCAAAAAGCGACTTAAGTCTCATTTTGAGTGGCTGCAAGAAACAACTGTTAGTACAAGTATTACATTCTACAGGTCATGCCTGGTCACCATGACGTATTAGAAGACCCTTTCCGGAAAGTTCCTAAGGAATTACGTTATTCTTTATGGGTTTTCTTTTGTTTGTAACTTTAAAAAACTCCGATGCAATCAACTGCAATAATAAATGAGGCAAAAACCGGATATTGTTTTGATGTGCCTAAACTCTGAGTAATATAGTCTGACCTTAATCTCCGGGATTTCCCTTGACACGCCTCAGCGAAAGTCAGGACTGTGATTCTTTAGAATTTCTTTCGGGAATTTCCAGTGGTCAAGGGAATGGCTATCCAACCGTTGACGAAAATCTGTTTCAGAGCATGGTGCAACGATTCTTCTCATTCCATTGTTGATCTGGTAATGAATACTTCAAACTCAGCGAGCGTGATGTTGTGTGTCCTTTATTTTCTTTTTTTTTCTATATGTGTGTTTAGCGCCTCTGTATGTTATGCTTGTTGTATTTTAATTGTTATGCTTTATCTGTATCGTTTGCTCATTACACTATGTTTGTATATGTGAGCTAATCAAGTTATTGTTATTGTTGTTATTAGCAGCGTGGCCTAATGGTTACGGCGTTGGACTCAGGATCTAAAGGTCCTGAGTTCGATTCCCGACCACGGTCATGTTGTAAGTGTCCTGGGAAAGTATTTTCATTCACATTTTCCTCAGTCCACCCGTCTGTAAAATGGGTACCTGGCTATAGGCAGTGGAAGATATTGTCAGAATGCTAGTGATCAGCGCCTATAAATGGCAGCCGCACTGTATGCTTTCCAGGGAGTCGAGAAAGTCCTAGAGTGATCAGGCCTGCTGGGATAATAATAGTGTGAAGTCGCATGAGCGGGCATTAGCCTGGATATGAGACTAAAAACCGCATTATTATTATTAGTAGTAGGAATATTGTATCTTCCTCATTAAACGTAACTTATGTTATTGGTTTCGACATGGCGGCCCAGTCTATTATAGAGAGTCACCCTCCACCTCCTTCTCTTCTAACCCAGACCTTGCCTCTAAGCGCTTTTACATGTCTAGTTAGTTGTGATCAATACATCATTTCCCAGAACTGCTTTATTCCATCTGCAAACTTACATAATGAAAAAAATTAACATTTTTCAATAAAAAATACCATTCTTACAATTGAGTTTGAATGTATAATAATATATCAAAATCACACTTCATGCAAATTTCAACAAAATCTGTTCATAAAGTCCTAGGAAAAAGCAGTTCTGAGGCGACGACATGAAGATTAATATAAAATGCCAAATTTCTGTTGGTACATGGCTATACGCAGCACAGATTATTGTCCAAATGCTAATGATCAGCGCCGTATAAAGTCAACGGCATTATCTGCTCCCATGGGAGTTGAGCAAATCAATGAGTAACCTGGCCGGCTGGGCTGATAATAATATGAAATGGTATGATGGGCATTCCCTGTATATGAGCTATAAATCTCATGATTATTAGTATTAAAGATGACTATGCCACTTTCTTTCCCCTCTCACCTCTCAACCTTCCTTTCATTCTTGGCTTGTCCTACACTCCCGATCGATATTTATCTCCCTTATCAGCATTTTCCCGAGGCAATCTACGTCATTAAGTAATCCTGTCCCACTCCTTTCCAAATACGAAATTGTCCCCGTCTTCACTTGTACTCAATATCGGTTCTAAGAAGCTGAGACGTCCTGTTATCATACAACCATTCTTTAGAATAATCAAACATCCAAACGTCGCCCGTTCTATAAGGTTGTATCCCATTAGACAGAATAAAGATACCCGAGAAGCAGACCAGTCTAACCCACAAAATTAGAAGAATAGAGAGTTCTTACTTGCGAGCTAGGAGGGACATCGTCCATCAATATTTTTTACAATGGAAGCTGTACGACAAAGTGATTATCTGAGAAGGGGACCGGTCTAACCCACAAATCTTAATAATTCTGAAGTGCACAAAACTTTAAATGCGATTTTCTCGAAAGTGAATCTGTCTTGGTTAGATCGGTCTGCATCTCCGGTATCAGTCTGATCATCAACACATTTCATTATTGTTTGTTCAGAGCTTTAGACCGGTAGAAAAACTTCAGGCTCTGCTANACCGGTATAAAAACTTCAGGCTTTGCTCCCTTCTCCCCACCCCCAACCCAGATCGACTTCAAGGTATTCCCTGGTAATGGGAAATCAATTTCATATAATTTACCCCCTAGAAGCCTAAACGGATTTCATTTTACCCTCCTGCTGTCGTTATTAACCCTTCTATGATTTAGCTAAATAAGGACGCAATTTCATTGTGGATTGACTTCAACAAAGCATACGATAGCATTGCTGTTTTTCTTACAGGGAGATTCATTATCACTCTTACTGTTAGTATTTGTTTGTGCTGTTGTAATTTCATTTGTGTATGCATAAAACAAGGTACCTAATTGAATGTAAATATATGCTTTGATAGGAGTGGTCTGAAGCCGTAGGGAACTAAATATCACTTTAAAACTACCCCTCTCCCCGAAAGTAAATTGAAATCTGGTAATTAATTTGATCGAGGTTTGAGGTTACCGGCGGGTAAAGTGAAGCAGGAGTAATCTGAAATCGCTACATCTGGTTCTGCTAATAGTCTCAGAAATCACATATTCCAATTCGCAACAAGATCGTGAAGTATCCGTTCTGTGACTCTTCCTGCTAATAACAATGGCTTATCTAAAGATAATAGCACTCATAGCATAGCAAACATCATAACTGCGTCCCTGTCCAAAGAACAGATCCGCTCATAAAAGGCAACCTATTGGGTGCTATCCGCTCATAAAAGGCAACCTATTGGGTGCTATAAGCTCGAACGATGTTATAAACAGACGATATGCGCATAAACATTTCATTTCTCCTAATCGACCTTCTTATATTGACTCTTTCAACAATAAACCCCTGTCTAAATATAAGCACAATAAAAAATTTCGACTTGACTGAGCACGTTATTCACACAAACAGGCATCCACACACGTACAGTCGTTCCATTTCCGATCTCCTAAATGTTCACATTTTTTTTAGATGACTTTTGTCTTCGTATATTCGGCATGCCAAATGTTTTAAACAAGATCTCAGTTGGTCTAATTGGCAATTCCAGCTAAATGCGACGACAGTTGCGCAAGTTTCTGCAAAGCCTCGATTTTATAGCAGCTAGTTTTTTTTTTCTTTTTTTCTAACAGTGACAGATTCTTTCTTTCTTTCTTTCTTTCTTTGTTTTTCTATCTCTGCTTGGTTTTTCTTTGTTTTTCTTTTTCTATCTCTCTTTGGTTCTCTCTTTCTTTCCTTGGTTCTTTCTTCCTTTTTCTATCTCTCCTTGGTTCCTTCTTTCTTTCTTTTTATATCTCTACTTGGTTCTTTCTTTCTTCTTTTTCCTTGTCTTTCTTTCTTTCTTTCTTTCTCTCTCTTTCTTTCTTTCTTTCTCTCCCTCTCCTTGGTTCTTCCTTTCTTTCTTTTTATATCTCTCCTTGGTTCTTTCTTTCTTCTTTTTTTTCTTGTCTTTCTTTCTTTCTTTCTTTCTCTCTCTTTCTTTCTTTCTTTCGCTCCCTCTCCTTAGTTCTTCATTTCTTTCTCCTTGGTTCTTTCTTTCTTTCTTTCTTTTTCTATCACTCCTTGATTCTTTCTCTCTTTCTTTCTTTTTCTATATCTCCTTGGTTCTCTTTCTTTCTTTCTTTTTCTATCTCCCTTGGTTCTACCTTTTTATCTTTCTTTCTTTCTTTCTTTCTTCCCTCCATCGCTCGCCTAACGAGGATGCTGACAGTGAGTGAAAGGGTACACTGAGAACGAGCGAGATCGAGTTTCACACCGTGCGAGATTCAAGTGGGATGTACTGTAGAATGCCGGAATATCTTGGAAGATATGCGAGGTATGTTTTCTCTTGTCTCGATCTTGCCAGGGGATCTTTTTGAGACAAAACAGAATTTCACAATACTCGTGTGTTTTTTGCTTCTCTCTGTTGTTCATATACTGATGTTAAATATAGACATGACGTCTGGAGCATCGAGACAGGCTGGGCAAGATGAATAATTAATTATTATTATTATTCAGAATTTTATTCTTTTCCTTGATCCACTCATAAAATAGTTCTTTCTGTCTTTCTGTCTTTCTGTCTTTCTTTCTTTCTTTCTTTCTTTCTTTCTTTCTTTCTTTCTTTCTGTCTGTCTTTGCATGTTTGTGTGCTTGCTTCCTTTGTTCCTTGTTTTCTTTTGCCTTCCTTCTCTCTTTGCTTTCTTCTAAAGTTCTTTATTTCCATTTTGTTTCTATCTGTATGACTATTATTTCATCCTTCCATACCTTCTTTGTTTTATTTCTTTTCGTCTCACCTTTTATGCTTTCTTCCTTAATTTTGTCATTTGCCTGCTTGATCCTGTCTTCCTATTTTTCTCCCTTGCTTTCTGTCCTTGATCATCTTCTTTTCATTCTGTTTCTTGATTTCTTCCTACCTTCCTCCTTCCTATTTTCTCATGCCCCGCCCCTCTTTCGATTTTGAGTACGTGATTAATAAGAGTTGTAAATAGCTGAGTAGGATGAGTGAGTAGGTTAGTGGGTGGGTGGGTGTGGTTAGTAGACAAAAACGGGCGAGCCTCAAGGTGAGACTAAGGTGTGTTAAGGATGATTGAATGGGTGAGTTAATTCATAGTAAGAAAAGGAGTAAAGGAAGAGGAAGAAAAAGAAGAATGGGGAAGAACAAAACAACAATAACAATAACAACACGGGCGAGATTTCAGTCTCACCGCAACCCCGCAACTACCTACATACACCCACTCTCGTATACTCCTATGCATATTTCACGCTTGCCTTTTCCCTCCCTCACTATTTTCTTTAAAAACCTAATCCCATCCAATCACACAAAAAGACAAAACACAAAACATCGAAAATGGCTTATCGAACCATTCATTGTGGAATCCTTAGTGCGGAAGCATTACACGACTCCGGAAGACCCACCTGGTGGCAAGGTTTCAAAAAAAAAAATACGCCGTGCGCGGTGTGACAAGCCACACAATTACATCACTGAACGCTCCTTGGCTGATGAGCAGTTAAAACTAACAAACAAGCAATAACCGAGTGATGAATTCATCGATTTTGTTATTACTCACTTTATGCTGTAATACACCGATAACAGGCAAACAAATGGGCAAGCGTGCACCTGATGACATCTCCGGTATCAGTTAGATCTAACGAATTGCAGACTGGAGTCGAATGCTGTGTAAGCTGCTGGAAAGCTATAGAATACAGTAGCAAAATGAACAGGAAGTTAAAAGCTTTATCAAGTAATGAAACAAATCGTTGATCTAATGTGTTTTAATGGTCATTTTAAACAGTTTAGATCAATATAGAAAATATGTTCTAGTGTCTTTCAGTGTGTGATCGGTTATGATAGTTCTATAAGGTTGCTCACAGAATTGTCAATGGGTCATTACGGTCGCTCTTAATGACAATCTGTCTTTATCCTTGAGAAAAGTGAGGGGAAGGGACAGGAAATGGGAAGAGGTGAGATCTCAGTAGACTATGATGAAGCAATAGGATGGGAAATGAGTAATGACATCACTGATTATCGACGGGAATGCACTAAGAACATGTAAGAAGCGCAGAGCTGCCACCCTGATTTTTGCCATTTCACTATTATTATTCTAACGCCAAATTTCACTCGATTTCACTGTGTACTCTCTTAAAGCCTATGAAACTGTTTGACACTTCACATATGTTATTTAAAGGCGTGTTACAAAGAGGTAGATAAATCTGATATATGAAATGAGCGAGCATCAACTAAAACGAAATGAACAAAGGATAACTTCTTCACTTGGTACATATGCAGAGACTACTATGTGCTCCACCTACACGTACTTGTATGGATGTTACATTTTTATATCGGCATTCTGGAAGTAGGCTTAGATAAAAGATCGGTTGTTTATGTTTGGAATAGTAGTTTAGGAGCTGAGTTTGGGCTATAATTTAGTAAGCTGATTGTTGCCATATCTTATTTGTACAAATCAGTTCAATTTATCAGTAAATTGCAGAAGTAGTGAGCCAAAATGTCGAAATAAATAAACAGTATATTATGTGGGTTTTTTTCTATGCTCGAAACGTTCATTGTTTGTTTTTTTTTTAATTTTCATTTCTTCCATCGGCTCGCTAGAAAAACTCAGTTTCACTAGATCTGGTGAAAAATCACAAGGCGTAGCAACCCTGAAGAAACGTTTCAGTAATTGTTGATTAACTTCCGTAGTTTTTCCACTTTTCTCTTAAACTTGTCTGACTTTACGCAGCTGTTCGAAGCACGCGAGGTGACATTCTTGTTAATCCCAGTCATTTTCTTCAGCTGGCACAACACTGGCGTTGAGTGGTCTGTGTCGATTTTTATGTTTAATGACGTCACCTCATCAATCTGCAAACCCGCATTCAAGCACCAGGATAGAGTACGTACACTGCATTAATTAGGTATGGTCTGCTCTATCACGTGATCAAGGGATTGTCGATCACACCTTTGTTTGTTTACATGCTATACGCATGGCGGACTGGCTTTGATGAATATCAAGCAGTCATACCTGAGCAGAGCATACAAACTAAGGTGTAAGCGATAATCTCTTAATCATTTGACGGAAATGAAAATACCTAATTTAGATACGTGGACAGGTTGCAATTAAGGAGTCATGTTTCTTAATAACTTTTAAGACTGTTTTCTTTTAATAATGTTGAAATAAAGCGGAAAACGTCAAAAAGCAGATTGCCATATAGCAGAAGTTGCTATGCATTTTTTAAAAAACAAAAACCACCCGTTCTGCGTTGATCCGAAAGGGAAGACGCAAGGTGCCATTAATGGGTGATGTCTGTGACCTCAACGAACATGATACATAATTATGGTCGATAGGTCAGGACGTTATTCGCTACAAAACTCTGTACTTCGCTCTTTATATGGCACAGTCTCTTGCTAATTTCCACGAGTCTCGATCACAAAAGACATAAAAACTCTTGACTTTTTCTACAATCGCCTGCCTGCTAAAACCCTCATGTTCTCCATCACAGTGTCAAGTTTTTCACAGTCGCAAAGAAACCTCGATGAGGCCTCGGGGACAATAGATCCAATTTTCACGAGCAACCTGTTGCGAGGCACAAGGGACATCGTTATGGGGATGGTCGACTGTAGTGTTATTAGATAATTCAATTAGTTCATTCCACCAGCTCCGAATTATAGGGAGATAGACCCACAAGAGACATGGAAATATTTATGGTCAGAGAGTTCGACACATAGGAAAAGAGTATATCTACTATCTTGTGGAAGGTAAAAATAACTAAAATGAAGGAACTCCTTGTAGCATTGCAAAAGGGCACTAAATTGCAGAATGACATTAATGCAATGATAAAAACAGAAATTTGGGAATT
>JAWQUT010000158.1:0-12123 GCA_033807755.1 Ellobium chinense
GTGTGTGTGGGTGTGCGTGTGTGTGTGTGTGTGTGTTTGTTTGTTTGTTCGATGTACCAACGTGTTATATAAACAAAAGTGTTAAATAAACATGGATATTTAAGACCGGGGGTGGGGTGAGTGGGGTTGAGACAGCAGGGGCGTAGCGTGAGGGTCAAAACGAGGTAAGCAAACTTGCTCAAAGATTAAGGGTATCGTACATTTACCTCATCGTCCCTCTACATTTACATTAAGTGGAGGCGAGTAACATGCATGAAAGATTTGCTTTACCATCTAAAGCAGGAATGCATGCTAGGAACAGTGCAACATCACGGCAATAATAACAGCAAGAACATCAACAACACCACCAACAACAACAATAACAATAATAACAAAATATTCAGCGATAACTGCAACAGTACCACTGTACTGACTTTCTGTTTACGTTTTGTAGATGATATTGCCACGTCGTTCCTTCATGTGGGCAAAATGACTGAGGTCGAGTGCTAATGATAGGTCTTTGATCAATTTTATTTCCATAGCAAGACACATTATGCATGTATTGTTTACTCGTGTCATAGCTGAACGTGTATAGTATTTTATCCGTTGTAAGTGCTCGCAATGGATGCTTTAAAAACAATAGCCACGTTTGTTAGGGGACTTCACTGAACCCATCTTGCCGAAAACATAAAGTTTCAAGTTATTCAAGATTTAGATCTAGCCACCAGACCTAGATCTATCTAGTCCATAAAGCACCGAAACAAGAAACCACCGAGGCTTTAGCCAACACGCGCGACCCCATTCCAAGTCGACAAATGAAAACAGGGGAAATCATTCATCTCTTTTATTATGGCCTTATTTCTTTTCCGTGGGCATTTAGATTTTTGCCTACTGGCATGGAAATTCAAGCAGTGCTCGCAGTGGCGCTGGGGCTCAATCTGGATGAAAGTGCCGATTTTTACGCATAATATAGTAGAAAACGAGCAGCCGGCAAGCAACGCTACGTAGTCAAAATCCAGAACGACTACTTGGTTGACTAAGCTGGGCTGCGTTTGGGGCTCAGTAGGGGTGCAAGGACCATTCTTATAATAAAAATTTCGAGTGACCTGTGCGGCGTTTTTTTTTGCTTTGGGTGGGGTGGGGNGTTAGTTTATTACAAGGTTGTGAATTCACAATTTTTTAGGAGCACTTGCATTTCTTATTTCAGTACTTTTGTGATATATTTCTGGTTGGTTTTTTTTTCAACTTTTTTTACGAGGTGTTCTTTTTTTCCAAGTGGTAGTCAACGACTATTTGACTACCATTACACTACGCCCCTGTGAGGCAGGTGATGACTCTGCAAAGGGAAGTTATGAATGCCGGCAGAACCGAAACTGTATAAAGGAACCCTCGGTGAATGCTGTGCGGAATACAACTGTTAACTGTTTTTGACTACTTGTTACAGCTGAAAGTGACAACTGAACCATGGCCTGTGTGGAGCTATTGGAAGGTTAATATACGTTCATGAAGAACGAACACAACAGCAGGCTCTGAGTAAATGCTGGGACATTTGTAATTTTCATACTTCAGGACTTGATGATATGCAAAAGGGAAATTGTCTCGCTGGAATTAAATGTAAAACAAAAGAGGGATGGTTGCAAAGCTGTTGCCAGCTAATTTTAAAAAAAATTACTCGCAACAAAAGGAACAATAACATATGAATAGAACTTTTATGAACATGGATATTGCATAGAGTTTAGCTGAGACTCGGTGCATAATTATGTACTTGTTAATGAAATCATTAATTTGTTCTGTATGTGATGCAACTGTGGATTTTATCAATGCCGGCAGAACCGACACTGTATAAAGAAACCCTCGGTGAATGCTGTGCGGAATACAACTTTCACCTTTTAGGGTGAATACAGTCACTGACAAAATATTGGTGGCCAGTTGTCTTGTCCGTGGTTCTCAGTTATCTTATCACTGGTGCTCAGTTGTCTTGTCCTTGGTGCTCAGTTGTCGAGCTCTGGAGCTTAGTAGTCGGAGTCCCATTCTAGGCCCTACACCGACATATCACATAAAGTAAATAAACAAACACAGCACAAGAACATTTACCGTAAATCAACACGTTAATCTGAGGGTACCTCCAAAATAGCACACTATTTAAAAGCTTTCGAGTATGGAGCTACCTCTCTCCTGCTCTCTTCTGTGTAGTTGTGCTCATTGCTTTGTTTATGACGATATAGACCGCCTCATCAGCTCTCATCATTGTTTTACGTGCATCTTGTTCACCAATACTTCTCCAGCTAGACACATCTGTTACAATACTGTCACTGAATATAGCCAGAAGCGTAAGAATCCAATAAATATGGCAAGAAAAGGGAACAAACGCCGTTCACTGAGTAACATAAAAAAAATCATGAATTCGTTTTAAGTGAAGTTAGATTATCAGAAGGAATAACTTTCCCATGTCATAAGTTGTTTTTCTTGTAAGCAGCTATTTCCCTCTATGTGTTGCTTTAGATATACACAATAGTTTATGTCCCGTATTTTTGATCATCAAAGTGTCTGTCGCAATATATCCACAAGCCGGCAGGGTGGCCGAAAGCTAGAACGCCTGTCCATTAATGCAAAATATTTTGGGTTCGAATCCTGCCAGTGGCAGATTTGATCCTCTGTATTTTTGAAGGCACCCTTCCGTCAGTGGCCTGGGTGGGCCGGCGGGGCAAGCGTAGCCTCTGATTTGTAGCAATAACTGTGCTAAAAGGAACGCTGAAACCTAGTACAAACAATGTATCCATAAGTTTGGAAAAGAAAAAAACATTTTTTTCTTACGTGTAGAGTACTTACCCGTTATATCCCAGTTGAAGAAGATAGATCAAAGTCCCCGCTAATATCAACAAAAAGAGTCGTTTCACCCACACAAACGCTGTGCTTGTCGCCATCATAACACGAGAACAGATATGAAATGCACCGCGGCTTCATATCGCCCAGTGTTGAGACCCTTCCCAATTTCGCCGTCTGACGTTCGATCGTTCAATAGTTCGGCAGTCAGTAAAAAAAAAAACATACATACAAAAAACAGAAACAAAAAAAAACCATTGAAGGAGCGGAGAAGATATCAGGGCTGTGGATGATTTATCCTAAGACCATTGCTGCTCGCAACAAACTGTTGGTGGAGGGCATCACCATTAGGCAACAGGCCATATCCGTATTAGATAAAAGACCCTTTCATTGTGGCAGGGGGTGGGGAGAAGCCGTCAACCAAGCTTATAATAGGAAATGTCCCCATGTCAGTGGAAAACTTCTGAAATTGAGAAAATGTTGAGGGGATTGGGAGTGGTCAGCAGATCAGCGTTGCAGGACGAAAAATACAGGGATGAGAGGGGAGCGGTTACTAATTTCAAAACTGGACGCCGTTTCCTCTGCACTGATTTACCCTCAAAGCCACTGCCTAAATTTGTACCCGTGTGTGGCAGATAATAGCAATATGGCGACCACGAGGTGTACAGATCGTTGTGTTGTGCTCTGCTTATCTCTGTCTGGATTTTAAAAGTACGCCAGTTCTGCACATGATATTATATTGCATGCAGTAGTTTATTCACAAGGAATATATTGCTGAAATCTGTTGCCTAGCCCAGGTTTGTCCTTTTTCGTGATAGCCTTGTTATCACGTAGACAGTAAGTCCTCACTTAGGATCACCAGTTATCGAGCCCTGAGTCCTGACCCTGAACCAAGTACGCCTCGTGCTACACTTAGTATTTGGACCATAAATTCATGGACCATAATAGTATGACGTTTTCAGTACACCAGAGCCCGCCCCTATTTGTGAAGCAAGACACTGCCAGTTACTGTCCTTGCTTTCTACAGTAACACAGACTAGTTTTGGTGGTGACATCCAGTCGTGCATAACATAATGCTTGATGCGCACCACGTTCAATGATATCTCGTCATCACATGCCACATATGACACGCAAACGTGTACTGTCTAAAACTCCCCCCTCCTCCAAAGCTACACAGCAAAAGAAAGGTGTACTGAGAGGGAAAAAAACGAAAGTCACACAGTCAAAGAAAGTTATGGAGAAAAATTCATCGGGAAACCCCTTCCATTCTAACACAGCCCAGTGGGAAAGTGTGCCACTGTGTGGACCATCGGCCTCTATGGTAACGAACGCTGGCGGTCCCGTATACACACCTGGCAGGCAGTTGGTCTATATGACATTAAACAATGGGACTCCCAGCCCATCTCCCTCTATGCATCAGCCACCTGGCAATCTCTAACGACAGCACCGATGATACAGTTCATTTAGTCGTAGACAAGTCATGGAATCGGTGCTGTCGTTAGAGAAGGCCAGCCACCTTTATCCACCACCTACTCTTCTACCGGAGTGCTCCCGCCTCTTCACCTCCTATTAACCCCACCCAGCACATCTGCTCTACCCAGACTGCAGACATTTCCTGTCCATACTGACACCGAGAGTGCTTGCTCACCAGTGCTTACTCCTCAGGGTGCCGTATCTTCCCAGGCTCATGATGAGCCCCCTGCATGGGCACAGGCTCTGATGCAGTCCATGAATGAACTAAAGGGGGACATTGCTACCATCACTACAAAAATGGCACGACTCGAAGTTATAGAGACAAATTTAGCAACTGTCGTTCACAAAATCGGTGAGATGGAAACCTCTGTCCAGTTCTTGAACGATATGGTTGAAGATAACAAAAAGAAGACACAGGAGAACCAGGACAACATCAGAAAGCTACAGCATGATGCATACTTAGATTACAATAAAATCAAAGAACAAGAGGAAAGGCTAATCGAATCTGAGACTCGTGCTATGAGAAGCAACCTGATCTTTAGGGGATTGCAAGAAGGTGGCATCGAAGAGGATCCGGAGGCCACGGTAAAGAAATTTATTGCAAAGGAACTAGACCTTGCACAGGACATTAGATTTGAAAGAATCCACCGCCTTGGCCCCTTCTCACGTGGCAAAACTAGACCAATCGTGGCAAAGTTCACCTATTTTGGCATCAATGAGCAGTTCCCTCGTGAGGTAAATGAGAGACGGCGCGCGCTCATGCCCATTTTCAAGCGCGAAAAAAGTCAAGGCAAGAGAGCAACCTTCATAGTCGACAAACTTGTCACGGACAGAGGGAGGTACCTTGTGGACTCTCACGGGCAAGTCGTCTTGGATTCCAGATTTACTCCGCATCCCAATAGCGGCCACAGAACAGTCAGAGAACAATACGCCGCCAGCACCACCAGAATGAATACTTCTCAGAATAGAGGGCCGGAGCAAATGGAAATAGGCAAGTCGAGCGAAACTCGTCCCAGTGCTCCAAGATCAGACGCCTCTGCAACATCCTCCGATGCACTAGGTGAACACGGAGACACGAACATATACACTATTAACGGACAGGGAACAGCCAGCGACAGGCCGGAGAACAGCGGCGTCACCGTGGACAGGGAGACGGAGACAGTGAATACAGCTTAGGACAGGAGAGGTCACTTGCTCTATGGCCCACACAATGACTGTGTATATCCGTCTCATTTCCTAGATAAATATTCTTCGTTTCCATCATCTTCACAACCGCTTTGTATTGCAAATAACGATTATGCAAGAGTAACATCCCCCACTCCGATTGACGACGAAAATTATAGTTATGATGTTATAACTACATGTCCAAACAAATTAATTGTTCATGCATCATCACGTAACTGTACTCCTTTAGGTGATGAAAGTACTGGCGAATGCCTTAACAGCGGGCGGACAGAAGTTTGGGATGAAAAGATTACATGCATTGCTAATAATATCTCCTCAGTTACTCCTTACTTTCCATCATCTACAGAAGTTGATGGTCTATACTATATTACGGATAATACAGCTGATGACAATGCAGTCTTCAGACCTTTGTGTACGTTTATCTTTTTTAAATGTATGTGGTCTTAAGACCAGATTGAGGTGCCCAGATTTTCATGATTTTGTCTATTCCAGAGATATCATTGGTCTTGTGGAGACTAAACTTTGTGAGTTTGATGTGTCACTGAGTGAAAATCAAGAAGATATTACAACAATACCTGGATATACATGTTATCATAAATTCAGGGACACCAGAAGCTGGAGGGTATCAGATGGAATATCGTTGGTTGTTAAAAACGAGTTAAGAGATTATATCACTGTTGTTCATACTGATAATAATGATGTATTGTGGTGCCAACTAAAATGTGGATTAGTACATGAAGATGAACCGTTAACCCTTGGAGTTGTATATATCTCACCGGAAGGTTCTCCGTCTTCTTCTCGTTTGTCATTTGACAGAATTGAAGCTGATTTTATTAACAATTTCATTCACTACAATTACTGTATCTTGATTGGTGACTTTAGCGCTCATGTGAGCGAGAAAAATGATTTTGTCGACACTGACACAGACGAGTTTCTTAATTCAGAAATGTTATTAGGTGAGAATGAGTCTTGGAGTGTGAAAGAAAGATTGCAAAGCGAATCTGCCACTTTTTAGAAAGACTAAGTGTAGGCATCATGTCAATAATTGGGGAACATGCCTATTAGATCTTGTTAAATCACTGAACATGTTTATTTGTAATGGACGATTTGGAAATCGTTCAGCAGAATGTACAACTGTTAATGAGTCCATAATCGACTATGTAATTGGAAGTTCTGATATTATGAATCTTGTCTATAATCTCGAGGTGCGAGATTACTGCCCATTGTTATCAGATGTCCACTGTGCAATTGATGTTAAGCTGAGCGGGTCGGTGAACCGTGGACAGCCGCGAGCTGACTCGGCGCAATCACTGGATGCTCACGTTTTGGGTGGCGGTGGGGGCGCCGGGGCGGTGAGGGTTGGTCCGTGGGACTCTATCCGCTCAGCTGAATTCACGCAGGTAATCGACAAAAATAGAATTGATAGTATGTGTGCAGCTCTAGACTCACAGGGGCGTGATCCAGAAAGTCTAGAGAAGACAGTAAATGAAATATGTGATGAACTTCAATCAATTTTTACAGAAGCTGGAACTATAGTATTCGGTACACGTAAAGTAATCCCCTCAAAGAGCACCAGAAATAGAAATATGAAATATGATAAACCATATTTTAATGCAGCCTGCAAAAGCAAACGTCTGTTGTACCATCAATCAAAGAAACGATTTAATATAACTAAAGGCAATGAGGAGTTTGAAAATATGAAAAGAGCTGGAAAGGCATATAAACAGGAAATAAAGCGGGCCTTTAAGACCCATAAGACAACCGTTCAAAGCACTATTAGACATTTAAGAAAAACCGGCAATGCTAAACAATACTGGACGATAATTAATAAGAACAACGAACGTACTGATGACCAGAACCTGAATGACCAGAGATCTAAATAGCCTTAATCCTACACAAAATAACTTACCCAACTCAAATATGGATATACTAGACAACGAGGAAATGGACCAACCGTTTTCAGAGCAGGAACAATCACTTCTCACATACGTCTTATTGATGACATAATATCCCAGGCAGACGAAATGCAGATTCCTGGCGTGCTTGTTTCTTTAGACTTTTTAAAAGTATTTGACAGTATAGATAAACAGACTATTTTATGCATCCTGAAAAGGTTCAACTTTGGAGAAAAATTTCAGAATTATATTAAAACCATATTAAGTAATACAGAGAGTTCAGTCAAAAATGGTGGCTGGCTGACAAATTGGTTTAGTACAGAGAGAGGAGTTAGACAGGGCTGCTGTGTCAGTCCCCTGCTCTTCGTTCTTGTAGTAGAACTTTTGGCAATTAAGCTTCGGCAAGACAACCGTGTTAAGTGCATTTTTGATTATTATAATGAACAGTCACTGGAAAACCCTAAACTCCTACAATACGCTGATGACATGACCTTAATTCTTCAAAGTAAACATGATTTAATAAGCGCTTTAAAAATTATCGATGAATTCTCTGAGATCTCTGGCCTTAAACTCAATCGGCAAAAATCTGTTGAGATGTGGATAGGCAGAAATAAAAATAAAAATGATGGATGTCAAGAAATACCATGGCTAAAATCTGGAGAAAACATTAAAATCTTGGGAATTTATTTTAATGCTGCGAAAGAAGCATCATTAATAGCTGAAAACTGGGAACAGAAAGTTAAAGATATAAAAAATATGATACAGAGATGGAGTAAAAGGGACCTATCTCTATATGGTAAAATAACTGTGGCCAAAATTTTTCTCGTCTAAATTAACCTCTGTCATTCAAGCACCATGCCTACCGAAAAAAACCCACTACATTCTGTGGATCAACTAATTTTCAAGTTTCTGTGACAGAAAAAAACACTCAAATAAAAAAGTGTATGAAAAAGTTAAAAGAGCAACTCTCTGTATAGACTATGAAGAAGGTGATTTGAATATGATCAGCGTCGCTGACCAGCAAAAAGTATTCTTAATAAAGTGGTTCAAAAGTCAGTGCCAGAAAAGAATTAATTCAAGAATAGAAAATAAAACCCCTGTTGATATATTCAAATGCCTTGGGGGAGTTATGCATTTCTTCAAGGCAAGTGTGCACTCTAAAACCTGTAAAAATCTCTCCAAAATTAGGTCTATTTTTGGAAAAATGTTGCAGAAACATGGCTAGACTTGAACAAAGGAAATGACAAGAATGAAGATGTACTTACATCAGGCAGGCCAATAGGATTGGAACCAATTTTCAACAATATGCATGTAGTGTATAAAAACAGATCAGTATTCATTGACAAGTGGCTCTGATATAAATTATTTTGCTCAGCTTTTCAATGGTCCAAATTTCAAAACTTTGGAAGAAATTAAGACTGACATTGGATACTAACCAGGAATGGAATGCTATTAAAAATGAGAATAAAACAAAGTGGAAAGAAAAAATAAACAATGAAACTAGAATCACTCTGGAAGATACCAGTAAGATTAGTGAGGATGTAGAATACATATTATTTAACCTATCAAGCAAGCAGATTAGACTGAGAATAGTAAAACAAAGAAATACATCTATATGCAGTGTGAGTTTTTGGAATAGGAAGTATGGAGTTGATATTTCGGCATACTTTGGCACAACTTTTCACGCAACTAAAGAATCCAGATTAAGGCTGCTTCACTTCAAGATACTTCATAACATTTTTCCTACTAATGTACTCTTGTTTAAAATTGGCAAAAAAAGATACATCGATATGTGAAACGTGCAAGGTTAACGATTTTATCGAACATATCTAGAAATATTGATGTAATAAACCATGTCATACTGACTGCTAAAATGTGTATAAGCAAGGTAAAATATGGAAAGTTTAAAAATGTTTTCTCTGTCTTTGAAACGGCAATGTTGCTGAGGGAAAAATATTTCATATGTCAACAAGGATGATGACTGACGAGCAAAATTTTTTTTTTGTTTTTTAAATAAATAAATAATTTGTTTGAGAGAACAAAAAGGGGCGATGATGCAAAAAAACGCGAAAAATATCTCCACGTGCTTGGTTGCAATTTATCTATACTAACTTAAAGCTAACGTGGACACGTTTTTTGCTGTTGCTAGAAACTCTTAACGCTTGACATTTCAACTCAGATCTTCCTCGCTGTAATCTAGAAACTGTGAAATATTGACACCTCATCTGGGGTCTTCTGTATAGTCAGCCTAGAAACGTCTTAAATCTCTATATCTCATTGCAGATTCATTTTTGCTGCAACCTAGAACCGATTAATTCTTGACACCTCATCTGAGGTCGTCTTTATCAAGCCTAGAAACCTGTTAAATTTTGACAGCTCATCTCAGACCTTCTTTGTTATAGCTATACTATCGCTGTATTCATGACAGTCATTTACATAAATCAGACACTGGAAATGCCGAAGATCGAATGTAGTAGATCTAGTATCCGAGACTGATTTGAGGCATATTTCAAGTACATATGGATCACACTGCTACCTGTCACTGAATTGTCTATCCGAAAGGAGGACCGAAGACCAGAGTAGTCTGAATGAGATCTTTATAACAAGAATGCATTGTAAGAACATGGCTATGACATGCTCATAGGCATTTGAAGCCTTCCACTGGACGAGATCATCGCATACATAAGTTGAGCATGTACTGTCTGCTGTTAATGTTATCAGAAAATGACCTAACTTAGGTCCGCCCACACCTGACAAAGCAGAGATCAGTGAGAGTTATCTTCTGGAGGTCCGAACTCCGTGAACTCTAACGGATACTAAATACGGCACTCATTAAAAAGACATTCCTTCCTTCTAGTGCTTCCAGACTGTCATAGCCATGGGCAGTGGCTTTTTACTAAGGCATTTACACCACCTCTATTGTCTTTGTCTACCACTTTCAAAGCTGGTCCGGATGAATTCTCATAATCACCTAGAATAGTCTTTCTTCAGTTAATTAAAGTATGAATCTAACAGCTGTATATCATACTGACTGTATCGTTCATCTCATCAAATAAGCACATTCTTGGATTTGTATGTATCGCATGAAAGGCTATGCCCCCCCCCCTCCCCCCAAAAAATGTAGAGATAAAAAAGCTGAAATATTACAAATAATGAAAATAAACCTTAACTTCGACCTGCCTCCCCAGGAGAGCTTATTTAAGATTTGCCGTCAGTTTTTTTGGTTTTTTTGCCTAAGTTTAGTGACAAAATGTTCACTATTTTAGGCCTTTGATTTATTTGACAATTTTATCATCGAGGCAGTTCTGCTAAAAGGAGGTGCAGAGGTATTAAAAGTTGCATATTTAAAGTTTAAAACATTCGATTTTCGTCCCCAAGTCGTACTTTATAGATCACCCTGGTATACTCTTTACAGCTTCCGCTAACGGCGAAGTAATTTTTGTTCTTTTGTTTTGTTCTCTCCTCTAAATTTTAGGTAGTAAACGTCACGATAAAGCAAAAATGTGTCAGACTTTTCCAACGAGGTGGCTGACTTTCTGCCCCAGACGATACATAATTTAACTCATATACTGAAGGCAAGTGTAAGTCTGTTGAAGCCGTTATTCCAGTATGTTAGCGTTACATCTGCGTAAATTTTGCTAATCCCTATGGTCACATTTGAGTTAAAATGAAATCAAAAATTACATTTGCGTAAAGCATGGCAACCTGGTTATATGTTAACATCACACTGAATGACACGACTTTCGCAGCAAGACAGCTTTACTCGGGTAACTTAATCAAATCTTACTACAGTACCATCTTATAATGCGATCTCTCATGATCTTCACTAATGTAAACACAACCTTTCCTTAACCCTAATGAAAAGCCTTTTCCCTCCGCAATAACCGAAAAAAACAACTCTAACCTTCAATAAACATTTATCTTGCTCGTAAGTTTTCCGCCTCCTTGTGGTGATGGTAACAAGTCAATATTATAACTTTCAGATTTCATTGTATCTCGTAAGATCATTGGGAATGTCCTGTGGTGATTTTCTCCTTGAGATACTAATTTTACTCGAACATCATTGCTGCGATATAAAATATTAAGTGTTTGCCAGAATCTGGAAGGATTGAATTTATGAATGACTGACTTCATAACTTGAGCCTTAGAGTCAGTTTTGTTGATCCCAACGTCTAAGACTTAGGTCTTTTGGTTACGTAAGAGCAAGCGGGTTCTCTTGACTGGGAAGCAACGTGGCCGAACGTTTACGGCGTTGGACTGAAGATCGTGGATTCGATTCCCGACCACGGTCGTCTTGAAAGTGCCTTCCATTCACAGTTTCCTCACCTAGTTATAATGGGTACATGCCTATAAGCAGTGGAAGATATTGTCAAAATGATAGTGATCAGCGCCTGTAAATGGTTGCGGTACTGTATGCTCCCTAGGAAGTGGGGAAAGTCTTAGAGTGAACAGGTCTGCTGGGGTAATAATACTGTGAAGTGGCGTGAGCGGGCATTAGCCGGGATACAAGACCTAAAAAGTTACGTTACTATTATTATTACTATTGATTAGATTATCATAAAATTTCAAAGGACATCATACTAAATATGGCGATGTTTGACACAGTTTATGGAAATTTGTGACTGAACTTATTCTGACTATATTTGTTTAGCCAGCCATCGCAGGCGTTGTTATAATGATACCCAATGGTTACCAAATCTCAAATCTCATATATCTCATATCTAGAGTACATCACGACACTCAATATTCTCTCCCCCCCCCCCCCCCC
>JAWQUT010000158.1:16811-33092 GCA_033807755.1 Ellobium chinense
GGTTTGACGATGGCAATACTCATATAGGCCTACCCATTTGCAAAAAGGTGGGCTCAGCTTCATTGTGTAGACTGGGCCTGAAAATTACGTTTTCAATAAAATTAGTATCTTCTTGTTTTGGGTCTGGATATTTGGCTAGAGGTGCAAACGGGGGAGGGGGAAGGAGTCGCTGAGCATAGAGCGGTTTGTCCAAAGATGTTAGTCAGTCTGCTACCCAAGCAACCAAAGGTCATTCTTTTTAAAGCTTGACAGATTGCCACTCCCCTACGGTCTGGATGGGTTTTTCCTGCAAGGTCGTGTTCCTAATGTTTTGTTTATTAGCCTAGGCCTGCTAGGTCTAGCCTAACTGGACCTAAATTCTACAATTTTGGAACCATTACACCTTGGTGAGTGATAGTATACTTTGTGCGATCCTGGCCCTGTAACTAATGTACTTTTTTGTGCCTGTTCAGCCAACCTGTTTCTAAATACTCAATCTTTTGTTATAGCTTTTCAGGAATTGTGATGATGCCTACGGATTTTTAAAGTCCATACTCTGTGTTACAGTATCATACTGTGAACACCCAGTGTGACTTTACGAACGGGTATTATAGCACTTTCGACTAATACCGCATTCGACTAATACCGCATGCGTGACTATAAGTGACAATCATGTTCAACGTTGATTACCCTGTTGAGAAACTCAGCCTTCGCCCCTGGAATGTAAACATGAAAAGTATTCGTTTTTAACTGGCCATCTAATGATTTTGTGCCTGATTTTTATGAATTGCAGTAATATAATAAATAAAACCCATATCCTGCTCCAACTCCTATTTCCAGCTCCTCGTTGGTGAGAAGGAGAACAAACATAGCGCCAGTGCATAATAGTCTAATCTTGACCATCGAAGCAGAGACCTGTCGAGCTCATAACGCAGGTGAAGGCGATAACGGCTGCCCCAGTTTTGACTAATTACTTGGAATTACTTCCTTAGAGAAGTCAGTCTCAGCACATAAAAGCACCATGTTGGGCAAACGGGAAAGGTTTCGATTATTACTCCCAATACATTGTAGTGTTTTCGATTATGCCTTTATCATAGATGGATGATTCTATTTTGCTAAAAAATCTGCTACTGCGTCAGTCGGCGAATCCCACCGCGTCCCCATGAATGTATCCTTGTCCTCAATATCTTCACACTAAAACTAATAAAATCATTGACAGAAAAGTTTGTATTGTTGTTTAAAATGTCCCTGAACAGCCCGTTTTGGCACCTAGGTAATGATGATGCCACCACCCGCCAGTAACAAGATCAAAATTTTTGCGTTTGCCGGGACAAATATAAAAATCGTGGGCCCTGTCTCTCTTGATACCCTTACTAAAGTGCCTAATGACTTTGTCTTGCTTATGATGATAGTGATGATCATAATGATTAAACAGTATTCTAGCCCAGGGGTAGCCTTAACAGAATTTCAGAACGTTAACTTGCCCTCACAGTTTTGGTGGCGGTTAGAGGTGACAGGCCTGTAATTGTACTTTCACTTTTGGGTCCTAGAACTTAGGGGGTATATTTCATCTCCCCTTTTCCCCTTTTGGCATGCCCTGCTTCCAGTAATAAGGGCTCTAGGGGGGAAATTTTGATATCTTGGGAAACTGTGTCCATTTTACTTTATTTTACGAGGCACTATTTAGCCCTGGGCTGGAACTGCCAGGTCAAGGGTGTGCTCAGGCGTTGACCAGTGAAAAATGTAGGGTCTGTTTACAAATAGCAACCAAGCTCAAAATTTCAATGGGCTTGCTAGGGTTGGGTAAGTCTTAAAATTTGGGCCACATAATGAGCTTCAATCTGATATGGGTCTGGGTGAAAGCTAAAACTTTGGGTTCAGAGGGCAGCTCAAAATGTTAATATAGCCCACAGAGGAAAAGAGGGTCTAATCCTATTACAGGTCTGTAACCTAGAAAGAACGAGACTTCACATGTGAAAATTTCGTATTCCTGTCTCAAGGTGAAGAGGTCGAAGTGAAATGGTGAATGATACTTTGGTCCATTTTGTCTACAACAACCCTACTATGAGTCAGTCTGTGTGCCATGTACCAAACATGCAAAAACAACCAATCGCTAACGTAAACCAAGCTTGATTACATGAATAACCCCACATTAATGCATGCAGTAAAGAATGAGGCCTTGTTACACCATGTCAGCCTACTCTTGAAGCTGAATAGTCAGACCTGTGGCCCTACATAATCCGTACGTTAATTAACGCACTGCGGTAATCATGGGAAACTAAAAAAAAAAAAACCAGTAGTGTTCACTGTATTTAAGGCAATACATTAACTAACGTATGGATTATGCAAATGGCCACAGGAGACAAGAATAGAGGGGCGTCGGATATTTACAGACTGACAGGAAGGCTGTAAATAAAGCCGTACGAAACATGAAACTGCACAGCCCAGCCCAGCCCGTACGGCTTTATACTTATTTTTATTGCGGCAACAAGCATATTAATATGGGCTGCATACCACAGGATGAAAGCGTCAGAAGTAAAATTCTATACGAGATCATACTAAAGAAACTGAGTGCATGAGAAAGATTCAAATACATTAAGATGTCAGAAAAAAAAGTACAGTGAGACCTCGCTATACCGCCACCCGTTATACCGCGATTCCCGCATACCGCCAGCTTTTCGCCGTGGAACGGATCTGACACCTATACAAAGTCACTAAAAATCTCGTTATACCGCCATCCGCCAACAGTTTAACTGTTACATTCATAACTTGAGTATAGTAAATATTGCTCGTGATACCGCCAACGAAAATTTAGCCCCCCCTCCCCACCTATACCTAAATCCAGCTAACAGACGGAACATCACTTAGCGCCACAGTCCGTGCTTGTTACTCAAACACCAATCCTACTACACACTCTTCGGTTTTTGGAAGCGAAGTCCTGATAGGCCTACTGATGGGGCATGCAGTGGGAAAGGCGGGTCACAGTTCAATCTCCTCTCGCTCAGTAGGCCTAGAGAGTTTGCGAACGAACATAAGCGCGCGCGAGGTGATGCTTCAACTGGTTCGCGGGGTACGATGCAAACAGCACACATTAATCTATGACGTAGGCCTAGCGCTCGTGTGATTCTCCGACTCGGATGTGTAATGTGTAGTAGACAACTTCTTTTCTTATCATTCTCCAACTTGACACATACGCTTCCAATCCTTAGTTCTTGCTTGTTTTTAATTTTAACTCTATTGTTTTAAAATCAACTCAAGTCCTTAAACACAAAAACAACAACAACAAAAAAATACAAATGAAAGCAATGTAAACTTCAAAATGACAACGAAGGTTTATGTCTAGTGGAGAGATAAGGAGATAACTGCATTATTTTGGACATGTTAGCTAGTCCAATGTTGGTAAATTACTGATTTCCCTTGTTCTAAATGGCATTTTCGTTGTACCGCCATTCTCGTTATACCGCCATTTTTCTGGCGGTATAACGAGGTTTCAGTGTAGTTTTAATTGCATGTCGTGAAAAACTGCTTCTTTTGCCCTTCGGGTACCAAAACACCTGGCTTATCAGAGGACCACACCGTCTGCCCTCACTAGGTACCCCCCTTTTTTTTTAAAAACCAAAGTAAGCACTCGAATTAAAATTTGTTTTATAAGCTTAAAACAATGATACAATGACAGTAGGAGAAAGAGAAGTCAAGAATCTAGACTAATATAAATGTTTTCATCATTAGAGGTCACTCTGAAACAAGTAATTGTCTGCAGTCCCGGCACATATATTTTCATTTGGGCCCCACCGGATATCTCCCCCTTATATGGCGAGATGGAGAAAACTTGAGCTTAACACTAATAGCATTCAAAACAAATATTATAGTAGGGGGATTCTCTGTAGCTTAAAATAGGTCTTATGTTTAAAGTGCGACTAAAGTGCTAGAAAAAATGTGATTTCCGACAGTTTTTATATTTTCAATATCAAGTTTTAGATCAAAAGTCATCATTTTTGCTAAAAAATAATATTTCGAAATTAATTTTACAACTTTTAACCTATTCTGAAATTGTAGGGAAAAAACCGGACCGGAAACGTCACGTCAGCGCGGAAGTCGCGGTGTTTTCGATCGAGAACAATGGCAAATACGGTCGAGCCGTATCAGTTCGAGCCCCTGCGCCGAAAAACAGATGACGAGGATATAATTGAGGAGAAGACTATTGGACCATCAGTTCAGGAATGGTAAGCAAGCATTCTGTCACAGTTTAGCGCACAACAATAACCCATTGTTTCCACGTGGGAGCGAGCCCTACTGAGTGCAGCGCTACGCGTAATAGCCTTGAGCCCGACGCGTAATAGCCTTCAGGCGTGTACACAGTGTTGGTGACGTCACGTATTTCTGGCGAGGCGAGCAGCGGTAACGCTAACACAGTAGGGCATGGGCATGTGTTATTCTTTGTGATTTCTTCGAAACGCATTAGATTTGATGGATTTGAGAAGGTCAGTAGGAAGTTTGAATCACTGATGCATGTTAAAATAGTAATTTCACAGGATTCTGTGCACTACACCATAAAAGTACTTTAGTCGCACTTTAAGTCGAAGGCTATTACTAGCCTAGCCGGTTGTTTCCGGACGCAATGTCGTTATGCCACAGTCCCCCAGGCAAACACTAACAGGATTAAAGCAACTTGTAAAGTATTGTGACAATTCAATTCAATTTTATTTCTCCAAGATGTTATTACAGAACATCACATGGATACAATATAATGTGCTCAATATAAAAGTAATGGCAGAACTTTCTACAGTCTGCAGTATACAACAGTGTACAGTAAACAAGGAAAGATAATTTATGTCGCGTCTTCTCCTATCACGCCCAAACACCATAAACATGGATTTAACAACATTCATAGCGTTACCCGTGATATCACAGTTAAGAAATTTTTGAAACATTCCGTCTCGCCACACCAGATCATAAGCTTAGCTCAGATCGAGGAAGGCACAAAACAAGGGCGTATGTCTACTTTTGGTATATTTTATTAAGCAGTGAAGGGCAAAAAGGTGGTTCGTGGTGGATGTACCCGAAAGGAAGGCTCATTGGTTTGATTTTAAAATGCTATTTTCATTGAAATACTTTATCAGCCTGCCGTTTAGAACACTTGAGAACAATTTAGCCATACAGCTGATAAGGGTAATAGGTCTGTAATTTGCAGGGTCATAGTATGCTTCCATTATTTTTAAAAATGGGCACCCACAGACCATGCTAAGGGGTAAGTGCCCCGTGAAAGAATGATATTAAATAGCTTTAAATATATAGGTATCATAAAACCAGATGTAGCCTTGAGATACTCGTTAATTATTCCGTCATCCCCAGAAGCTTTGCCAGTTAGCTTAAAAAGTGCAACGATAATTTCTTCCTTGGTGATAGAAGTGTTTAAAATATCATCAGAAGAGGTAGGTGCATATATACGAGTATTTTCATCATTAGAGGTAGGCCACGATAGAGTATCATCAGTAGGGACAAGACCATTTAGCAAATCATTAATAGAGAAAGGAGGAATTGGCAAGTCATCAGTATAAAAGGGGACATTTAAAGTACATGTATCATCAAAATTAACCAGACATGCACTAATTTGGCTGGCGTCCACAGTATTGCTGCCATTACTATCATCGTTATAATCCGCTGAGAAGCAGGACGCTTTATAATGCTCGAATAAATCATCAGGACTTGCTTTCACAAAATTGCTACCTTTTCCATGAACCATTCTCCAAAACTCCTTTGAATTGTCGTGTCTCAAGGTTTTTATTTGTGCCCCAATCTGCTGGCTATTGTGATTGCGTGGTATGATGTCATTCTTTCTTTGTGCTTGAGCCATTTAATTTAAATCTCTGCTCTAAACACGTTTACCTAAGCTAATGAAGTCATATAGGACTATCAGGTCATGCTCATTGCTGCGCACCGAATTCTGATTAAAGAAACCAATCCGCATGGCATTTAGAGAGGAAAAAAATCTCAATCAGAAAAAAAAAAATTGTCATGTTGCGTTGACAAGGCCTGCACATGATCGACTATGATAATTAAACCGGGTTTGGTGCTATTCTGCTATGGTAGACCGAGCAATTTTGGTGTCACATGGCCCTCGAACACAGGGGAACAATGACCGTGTATTTTATTCAGCCAAACTGATATTTTGAATCAAGTGCGAGTGCGTCCATTCATCAACAATGAAAAATAGTCATCAATACTCTTCACCAGAGAATATAACGAGCCACACCGGTTATTTACCGATTATAAAAATATTCAATCATGCAAGACCTACTATTTAGCTTATTTCAGCTTTTCCCAGCAACTATTAAATCTCCCCCCTTCCCTCAGCCTCTCCCCTCTCCCTCACTATGCTCTAATTTACAGCACTGGCGTTCTTGAAAATAATGTGCTTGGTCGAAACGGGTACACACTACAAATCCTGTTTAGATTCAAGATGGCGGATGTGATCACCCAAGCTATTTTCAGGGACACTGTGTAGTTTTTCAGTTCAGAAGGAGGGATCAAATCATCTGTTGCTGCCCAAGTTGTAGTTAAGAGACCTTTCGAGCAGGTGAATTATCGTCCACCCCGATCTGCCGATCTCAGTGTTAGTCTCCACCTCTCTAGCTGGACCACATAACCTATTATCGAGCCACAACATGAAGCGTTGAGGCCCGATCGTTCGATAGAATCTCTTAGCTGCCTGCCTCGCCCGCAATAATCAAGAGATTATTATCGCACAGTTGACAACGAAAGAGCTTCAACACAAACCTTCCCAACCCTACCCTTGCTACACTGTCAGTCACAGATTGTCTGATAGGATACAGGGAGAGTGCATACTGACAACAGCTCACCCAACGCAGTCAACATCTCAGTGAGAATAGTCAGTGACACCGCCGCGCCGTCTACGGACAAAAATCCAAGAAAGAAGGGAAAGAAAGATTAAAATACAAGAATCACCGAAGAACAGCAGAACATAAACAGTAAAACTGAATCCCTAACATACTCGTGGAACAGCGCGCAACCACAAAGTTTCCCCCAGTCAGCTGCTGTAAATGAGAGTATAGAGAGGGAAGAGGGACTGACGGAAGGGGAGAGGTGGGAAGCTGGTTGATAGTTGCTGGAAAAAGCAGAAATAAGCTAAATAGCAGGTCTTGCATGATTGAATATTTTTATAATCGGTAATTAACCGGTGTGGCTCGTTATATCCTCTGGTGAAGAGTACTGATAATTATTATTCATTGCTGATGAATAGACACACTCGTACTTGACTTAAAATATCAATTTGGCTGAATAAAATACACCATCATTGTTCTGTTATAGAGGGCCAGGTGACACCAAAATTGCTCGGTCTACCATAGCAGAATAGCACCAAACCCGGTTTAATTATCATAATAGATCATGTGCAGGCCTTGTCAACGCAACATGACAAATTTTTTTTTTCTGATTGAAATATTTTTTTTCTCTCTAAATGTCATGCGGTTTGGTTTCTTTAATCAGAATTCGGTGCGCAGCAATGAGCATGACCTGATAGTCCTATATGACTTCAATACCTTAAGTAAACCTGTTTAAAGCAGAAATTTATAAGGATCAAGCACAAAGAAAGAAAAACATCACATCAAGCAACCACAATTGCCCTGCCCCGTACTTCAGAAGGGCGCCTGCGGCATTATCGCACAGTTGACACTGTTAGACAGTATACTATACAAGTTGCTTTAACCCTGTTAGTGTTTGCCTGGGGACTGGGGCATAACGACACTGCGTCCGAAAACAACCGACTGGCTGGGCCATCCGACTGGCTAGGCCAATACCGGCCTCCGACTTAAAGTGGTTCTGAATATTCAATTTTAAAATCCCCAAATCCCTGTTTCTTACTCCTTATGCAAAGTTGATGTACACANACTGGGGCATAACGACACTGCGTCCGAAAACAACCGACTGGCTAGGCCATCCGACTGGCTAGGCCAATACAGGCCTCCGACTTAAACATAAGACCTATTTTAAGCTACAGAGAATCCCCATACTGTAGTACTGTATTTGTTTTTGGAATGCTATTACTGTTTAGCTCAAGTTTTCTCCATCTATCCATATGGGGGGGGGNGGGGAGGGGGGGGAGGAGGGATATCCGGTGAGGCCCAAATGAAAATATATGTGCCGGCACTGCAGACAATTACATGTTTGAAAGTGACCTCTAATGATGAAAACATTTATATTAGCCTCTTGACTTCTCACCCTCCTACTGTCATTGCTTATTTTTAAGCTTATAAAACGGTTTTTAATCGAGTGCCTATTTTGGTTTTAAAAAAAAAAAAAAGAGGGTGTCTAGTGAGGGCAGACGGTGTGATCCTTTGATAAGCCAGGTTTTTGGTATTCGAAAGGCAAAAGAAGCAGTTTTTCACGACATGTAATTAAAACTACTTTTTTTTTTGAATGTGCACAACATTCTGACGTCTTATATGTTAAAAATGTATTTGAATCTTTCTTATGCGCTGCGTTTCTCTAGAAAACATTTTTAAAAAAAATATCTGATCTCGTATAGAATTTTACTTCTGACGCTTTCATCCTGTGGTGATGCAGCCCACATTATGCTTGTTGCTGCAATAAAAATTAGTATAGGTTTGTATCCAGGAAGCTGGGCTGGGCCGGGCAGTTTCATGTTTCATACGGCTTTATTTACAGCCTTCCTTTCAGCCTGCAAATATCCGACGCCCCACTATTCTTGTCTCCTGTGGCGCCGTATGCATAATCCATACGTTAGTTAACTTATTGCGTTAACTACAGTGAACACTACTAATGTTCTGGGAGTATCCCATGGTTACTGTAGTGCGTTAATTAACGTACGGATTATGTATAGGGCCACAGGTCTGATTAATCAGCTTCAAGGATAGGCTGACATGGTGTAACAAGGCCTCATTCTTCACTGCATGCACTCATGTAATCAAGCTTGGTTTACGTTAGCAATTGGTTGTTTCTGCTTGTTTGGCACACAGGCTGACTCATAGTAGGGTTGTTGTAGACAAAAATGGACCAAATTATCATTTACCACTTCTATCCGCATTTTCGACTTCTTCACGTTGAGACAGAAATACGAAATGTTCACTTGTGAAGTTTCTTTCAAACTAACCGCCTCCAAAACTGTAGGGGCAAGTCAACGTTCTGAAATTCTGTTGAGACTACCTCTGGGCTACAATACTGTTTTATTATTATGATCATCACTAACATCATATGCAAGACAAAGTCATGAGGCACGTTAGTGAGGTTACCGAGAGAGAAAGAGGACCCACGTTTGACATTAATAAAGCGACTCAAACAGTGGACACAGATGTTTCTTTTTCTCAAATATTATTTTATCCTCCTTTTCTAAGGTTACAGCATTGTGATCAAAGTCAGGCAGTTGTTTACACAGTTTAACAAAAAAGGCATAATATTTAGAGCCAACGAAATCTATAGGGTTCTTCAGATCTTCCGCGTGAACCTCTGATCGCTCTAAGTCCGATAACCGCCTACGTCATCAGTCGGAGGGCACCTGGTGAGGCTGGGGGGTCAAAGTGCATATCCGTGCATAACACTGGCCGAGGCTAGTGATCAGCTCTATGTGGAGCATGGAGAAAATGACGTTCCTGGCACTAAAATTGTTTTAATGACCAAAATCTTGTTCATCAAACTGTTCTTCTGTAGGGTATCCCCACGAAATCAATGTAATCCATAGATCTATATCACTATGCCGGCTTCTTCGTTCGGAGAAGAGGGAAAGATCTGTGTAATCTTAGCATTAGAAGCTGGAATCCATGATCAGACCTACCTTGTTATTAAAAATTTTGTAATTATCATTTCATTAAATAAAGTTCTTGTATCAAATGCCCCTTGGTGCATGAAAAAAGTATATGTTATACTTATCAAGGACTTAAGAATTCGCGCATATGATTTCATACTTAGTAAAGAGGTATACCTATTGATATAATAACTTAATATCTTGACTTCCCCTTCCTCCTCTCCCACGTGCAGCTGATTAATAGGTAATATTGATACTAACAGACACTATAAAACATATTCCCTTGAGAGTAAATAAAGGTTGATTTATCTCCTTATGTGTACATGTAGAAGAACCTCGATATTAAGTGTTGATTCATTTAATAAGTGTAACTTACCATGGTACTGAGACTGAATTTCACGTGCACGGACTCATTATCATTCTATCATTTCATTAATGAGGCTCGTATTAACAAGTATATCAAGTCTACCTCAATAATAAGTACACCAAGGGCATGTTTTATATGGGATTTTATTGTAATATGTATGGGCATGACTGTGCAGGTGTGTGAGCGTGGCACACGTGTGTGTGTGTGTGTGTATATATATATTTTAGTGTGCGTGTCTGTGTGTGTGTGTCTTGGGATGTTTGTGGATTTGTGGATAGATGAATGTGTATGCGTTTCTGATTGGTAATATAATATATTATGTTGATAATTCTCTATGTCTACAGTCTAGATTTGGCAAGAACATCCGACATAACTATTGAAGTTTTCCCCAACTCATTTGCTCGTTCACTGATATTGCGCTGCGTTGCACAGAATAACTACTAGCTGCTGCAACCATCAATCATAGACTTTTTTTTTTTTGGTTAGCTGGAATTCTGTAAAATTCTACTGATTTTAGCACCAGTACCAAAAAGTTCTTGACTGCATGGTTTTAAATAAGTGGTATTTCGGAAATTTCTAAGTTTCGGAAAAAGGAGAAAAAAATACTCTCTCCAGATCTTGACAATGTTATTTCCTATGTTCAAGTGGCAAGTCCTCTAAGCGCAATGCTTGTTCCGAGGCATTGGTTGAACAAACTTCTAGGTTACGCCTAGCAGCCTAATCAGTAATACTAGTAGTAGTAACAGTCAACATCGAAGGCAGCACGAATCTGACCTTTCACCCATGAATGAAGGTAATACTAGTAACAGTCAGCCGCCGGTTCGAACGGCGCGGCTAAAAATAGATCGCTTGGGGGACGGGGACTCAGTTTCAGTTTCAGCGAGCAGCGTTCTGAAGCACCCTATTGCATGTGAATAATTCTCTTCGCATGACGACTACTAGCTTGCTTCTTGCTTTCTGACGTCACGCCTCATTCCCGCGCTGACCGGACGACCAGTCTTGGCGACCCGCAGGGTGTGAAAATCCCTACTTTCAAGCTGCATTTTCTCGGAAGCGCTCGGGCGAAGGAAACATGGAAGGGGTAGAAAATTTATGAAAAAATATTGTGGATTTTTTAGGCTGTGAAGCAGATAGCTACCCCGGTTCCTTTAACAGCCCTCTCGCATCAGCGCAACCATCTTAGCTTGCTTGGAAAGTGATGCTTACGTTGCTTAGAATCTCCCATTCTTAATCATTGTACCGCCCACAGAATAAAAGGACCGCCTCTTTCGCGTACCCGCGGTAATCAAACATAGGTAGCCAGAGGGCTGCGTTTGTTTGGTCTCCATGGGTGTAATGTGCTAACGGTGCGGTCTGTTTATTCTGTGGGCGGTCCTTAGCAAAGGCAGTATCAGTCTATTCCGTGTCTTTTTCACTGGTGCGATCCACAGAAGAGAGTCAAATTATACAACTTTCTTCAACAATATCAAGAATTGCGAAATTGGTGGGTCTACTTTTGGACTGAAAAATGCTTCCATTTCTTCTAACTCAAATACAAGGGTAGATTGTTTAAAATATTCCAGATACTCTTTTCTTTCAACGTCCAATATTGTACCGCAATCCCGGGCAAAAATCTTTTCTAACTTGCTTTCCTGTAGTATACGACGTGTATTGTGAAATGCAAACCTGTCCATTGGATATGGACTCATAGATTTATTGTAACATGATAAAGACTATTCGCAAGCCTGTCAAGTCTGCTTAAAATCAATGTTAGCTAATAAAATACTGTCGTTGAAGAAATGTAATCCAGGTTGTCTATTATTTTAATCAATGAAAAGGGCACAAGATTTGTTTCATAACTAGTTTTAACATTTAATGTCCGCGTGTGTTCCCTTTTTATTTGACATGTATTTTTTTTATACTGATATTTGTAATGTGACTTTTATTAATGGTTTTCATGATAAAATCAATTCTTATTTTTTTTTCTGTCGTTTTATTGGCATTTTAATTGAGAAGACTGTAACATTTGTGATGCTTGTTGTTTGTTTGGGCTAGTGCCCCCCCCCCCCCCCCCCCCCCCCAAATAACTGATNTCATGATTCGAGAATGTTGCAGTTAGTAGCGGCTGACCTTGTTGGGATCAGTTTTTTTTTTTCTCTTTCTCTCTTTTAACTAGGGCTGCAATGCGTCCGCTAGTATTGAGACTGTCTAGTGTCAAGGTCAGTTCGATCGTATAGTGCTTTGAGTAAACGCAGTATTAGCCTTCCCGAAGGTTCGGGTGGGATGCTTTGAGGGAACGCAGTATTAGCCTTCCCGAGGGTTCGAGTGGGGCCGCGATCGGAATGTTTTGATTCTAATTAGTCTAGAAGTTGCTGTTCGTACCTTCTAGACTAGCATGTTTGTTTGGGCGCATCATATGATGATGACGTCATTTATTCCAGAATTTCTACTGAAATTATTATAAAAGGCACGAGAGTGAGAGAGTTGAGAGAGTTGGCTGGTATGGTCTGTGCATTGTGAATTATTTGCTGGTTACACCTTGTTACTAATAAAGAAGTATTCTGTTTCCTGCACAGCGGACTTTGTTTGTGAATTAAAGTAGCAACGTCAGTGGCGTTTCTAAGGAGAAGCTATCGTATTCAGTGCCTCTTCACTACACGCCAATACTGATTGACACTTGCTCGCTACAAAGCCATGTTGCATTCTGGCTTATATTAATACCTCAGCCTTTCTCAGTACTATCGGGCTAAAATGAGGTTTGGAGACAAATTTACATTTTGTTTTTACAATTATTGTTCAAAGTTTCGTATCTTATGGTACATTTTCAATGACTTTCTCTTGAAATACATACATTTTCTCTTGTTTTCTTAAAAGATTATCTGTGTTTATTTTGAATCGATGATTTATGTTTCAGCGTTTATCCACCACGTAAACTCTCAACTTCATGAATTAATTCATAAGGACAACCACTGTTATATCTACATGGCGATTTCTGTTAGGCGAGTTTGGTATATTGGAAACGGATGTCATATCGGTGGTCCAGTGTTGCCTTGTTCAGAAACTTGATCTTCGGGGCTTACGAGTCGATGGTGTAAAACTGATGCATCAGCTGGGAAAGACACGCGCCAACCCTCAGATATGTAGGATCGTTTAATTGTTTCTTCTAGATTCACCTCACCAGTCAGAACAGTTTCAAATCTGCAGTCATTGTTGTCTTGTATTGGATACCAATAATACATGTACTACCAATACCTATCGACGTTTAATAAATCTCGTGATCATCAATACAAGAGCTTCATTCCTATCATTATCATCGTTGTTGTCCTCGTAACTTGTGTCCTTATCTACCCTCACACTTACCCACGTGGCTAGTAGTGTCATCGCCCATTCATACGACCACCAGGGCCCTTAAGATAAGTCTGGTGTTAGAGAGTATGGTTTCTTGTTGGGACCCTGGCGACCACCACCAAATGGGCCTTCCTAACTTTGATGGGCACCAGCCAGGGAGTTGCTCACCCTTACTCGACACCACCAGCCGGCCACTCCTTACATATAGCCAGGTATCCATTATAACAGAGTGAGGAAACTGTGAATGGAAGGCTTACCCAAGGCACTTTCAAGACGACCGTGGTCGGGAATCGAATCCACGATCTTCAGATCTTTAGTCCAACGCCGTAAACATTCGACCACGTTTTTTCCCGGTCAAGAGAACCCGTTTGCTCTTACGGGATCAACTAAACTGACTCTAAAGCTCAAGTTATGAAGTCAGTCATTCATTAATTCAATCCTTCCAAATTCTGGCAAACACTTAATGTTTTACATCGCAGCAATGATGTTCGAGTAAAATTAGTGTCTCAAGGAGAAAATCACCACAGGACATTTGCAATAATCTTATGAGATGTAATGAAATCTCATAGTTATAATATTGACTTGTTACCATCACCAAAAGGAGGTGGAAAACTTTCGAGCAAGATAAATGTTTAGTTAAGGTTATAAAGCTGGTACTGTAATAATATTTGATTAAGTTACCCGAGTAAAGCTGTCCTGTTGCGAAAGTCTTGTCATTCAGTATGATTTTAACATATAACCAGGTTGCCATGTTTTACGCAAATGTAATTTTTGTTTTTATTTTAATCCAGATGTAACCATAGGGATAAGCAAAATTTACGCAGATGTAACGCTAAATACTGGCATTAGGCTTCAACAGACTTAAACTTGCCTTCAATATATGAGTTAAATTTAACTATTTAATTATGTATCGTCTGGGGCAGAAAGTCAGCCATCTCAATGGGAAAGTCTGACACATTTTTGCTTTATTGTGACGTTTACTGTCTGAGAGACCAAAACAAAAGAAACAAAATTACTTTGCCGTTTGCAGTATGTAAGCTGAAGCTGTAAATGTAAAGACTATACCACGATGATCTGCAAAGTACGACTTGGGGACGAAAATCGAATATTTTAAATTTTAATATGCAATTTTTTTATACCTCTGCACTTCTTCCTCCTTTTAGCAGACCTGCCTTGCTGATAACATGGTCAAATAAATCAATGGCTCAAAACAGTGAAAATTTCGTCACTAAACTTAAGTCAACAACAACAACAACAACAAAAAAATACAGCAAACTGACAGCAAATCTTAAATAATCTCTCATGAGAAGGCAGGTTGAAGTTAAGATTTATTTTCTTATTTGTAATCTTTCAGCTAGTGTCTTAGATTGTGAATACAAAAAACACATTAATGTTAAGAAAAATTACATACTGATAGACAAGCTGCACGTTTCGACTAATCAATATGATATGCCGCCTAAACGCGAATTCGCTTAGTCTCATGAAAAAAAAGGTATGACACAAACGAATTTCAACCTTCCAATGAGTTATGGAAAATACTATACAGTATGTCCTTTTATATCAAACATGCAGTAAGTGTCATTATGCAGTAGTCGTGATTAACCAGTGTCGAACGTAAATGCGCAACATGCACGTTTGAATGGAGCTATTTAAAAAAAGACACTAGAAACAACAAAACATACAAACAAAAAAGAGAAACATATAACCAAACAAACTGATGTCGTGATTTTCTTACAACTCAGTTACATTGTTTTAATAACCAGCGGCATGTATTACTGACTCCCGAACCATTGATTCCACCCCCCTCCCCTCTTCTTGATTTGGGTGTTCAATATGCCCTAGAATAATCTAGTCCCATTACTCTGTTGAGGTCAGGTGCCAAGAGTTGTTCTGGCTTGATAAAACTGGAGACGTTGCCAACAAAGTAAAGCCATATAGCTTTGTGACACCTATTAGAGGGGCAAATGACTCATTGTGTACAACCCAATTAATCCGCTAATATATAAAATCCCCCTTTTTTGGGGCCCTGCCAGCCAGTGTTAGGGTGTAGAAATGTGTAAAATGACCTGTGATCTAAATGAAGCATCCAATTTTAAAGTTTCGGGTACAATTTGAGCCTTCTAGATAAAAAACTAAAATGTGTAGGCCTATGTATTCGCACGCGGTCAAAACCAGCAAAATGAAAAATTGGGGACCAAATCAGAATTTGAGGTGATATTTTTCAAAAGACATTATTTGTGAAAAATTTTGGACGTTGACCCCCCTTTTTCTTCCCGTTAAAAGATCGGGCAAAAGAAGTACTTTAACCTCCATGGAAGTAATTTCCCCAAATCACAGTGGTATATTTGGAATAACACAAAATGTTAATAGGGCCAAAAGAAGAAAAAACAATAGGTGTCAAAGACCTATATAGGAAAAGGCCAAGATAAATAAGCATTCAAATATGAAGGTCTCGCCGTGGCTTTCCTTTCGCACCCGCATTGCGTTTACAAATGGCATCAAAACTTCTTGTTGGTTCTAAGAATCATGTGATTGAAAGAGATGAGTGGAGAGAGATCAACGTTGTCTCTGAGAAAAAAAAAGGCGTATTCAAATGAGCGAGGATGAGTGTTTAAAAAAATGACTAACATTCAATCTGTTTAATGGAAAGTGACTAGACATGTCTCGGAGTAATAGACGTGCCATGAAATCCCATTGTTAGCGTCTAGCATTAAAATTTGTCAAGTTCAGTGCTGATCAAAGGAAAATATAGATACTATACTTTTCAGAGTACCGATAAGGCTGATCTTCTACAAAACGTCTACTTCTAGACTAGACAAAATGTTTGAGG
>JAWQUT010000158.1:56246-78640 GCA_033807755.1 Ellobium chinense
GCAGCTTTCACGCCAACTAGGTTTAGGCTGTGGCCAGCACATGGAACATAGACTGCAAACTCGTTGAGGTCACGAATACGAGCTTGTAATCCGCTGTACTTCCCTGACATGTTGGATGCATTATCGTAGGACTGACCTCTACAATTTGAAAGGGGCAATTTCAGCTCGTCAAGGAACCCTAAAACTATATCTGATAAATCTTTTGCCCCATGAGAAAAAATGGGAATAAACCGAAGGAAACGTTCCACAGGTTCGCCATCATTCACATATCGAATGGTGAAAGTCAGCTGATCTGTGTGCGAAACATCAGGGGTTGAATCCACGCTAATGGAATAATACTTTGAAGCTTTGATTTCTTCCAAAATGTTTGACAAAACAGTTTTTCCCATAATGTCTATAAACTCATCACATATGTTAGCCGAGAGATACGAAACGTTTCCTTTGCCGGGATTTGCGTGTGTCTTCAAGTGTTGCTCTAAAAAAGCATCATATCCACTTATGAGTTCGAAGGTACCCAAATAATTGCCGTTATGGGATGAGCCTATGACTTGATTCTCTCCTCGAAATGGTAACCCACGAGAAGCGAGGAAACGGACCACTGATACTATGCGCTTCAACACTTTTTTCCAATATTCCTGCTCTGCTTCACGTTGTTTTGTAATGGACGTGTCGATGCAGCCCATTTGTTTATGTCGATGAAGGAATGCAGTCATATTTTTACAGTGCTCGTCGTTGTTTTCATGGCCTTCAGTGACTATACTGTGTTTCCAATCATTGAATCCAGTCGTAGAGAATGTAGATGCCTGCTCTGATAAGAGATGACAAACGAAGCAAAACACTTTGCCTTGCGATGGGGAATATAACAGCCACTCGCGCTTTACTGTTTCTCCATTGCGCAATTTTCGAGTGAAAATTGATTTTGATAAATATCTTGCACTCCCTCACTTCCATACACCCGACGAGACCCAGAAAAGTCACAATCATGGTTTGACACTTTGATGGCCCATTTCGCAGCCAGTAGTCTACAGTCTCACTGTCTTTGGTGTCCCACAAGGCTGGGTCTGTGTTTTGAGAAACGCGCCCTAAATGTCCGTCCACCGTTTCACTGCCTTCTGTTGAGGGAACAACTTCATGCTCTAGGCCTATGGTTGGTGTTGCAGCCTTTGATTGTGATTGTGTCGTTGTAGAATCCTGGCTTGCTTTCTTCTCACATGGTGTTTTGGATGAGGATTCCCTTTCTTTAGTTGTCATCGAGCAATCTTGATTCAAGCAGCTCTAGCAGTGTGTTTTTTCACCCTAGCAGTTAAAAAACGAGCTGGTCCATTAGAGATAATTTGCAATTTTCTAGGGTACAAATAATGCGAATTAATAATCAGTGGTCCCAGATTTAGAGAGACTTCCAATTCTTGTTTTTAAGACGACCAGTGTGTAATTACGCATTTGGGCGACCACAACAAAACACCAAATATATCTCAATAAAGCGCATATATCTTTGTAAAATTTTGTTTGCGACCTTACACTTCCGACATCTAATAGTCAACATTAAAAAAAAAACGGAGAAAGGCCCTTTTCTCTCCCTTTCATGATTTTGGCCGTCGGACAGCCTCTCTGGAAAAAGATGCGTTTTATTTTTAGATCAGCCCGTTCTATTTTTAAGTCAGCCCGCCTTGCGGTTCCCACGGAAGAGGCTACGTGGACATCCAGATGTATACGTAGTCACCGCGGCTAAGTGGACAGCCAAGCCAACTACGTCACCAATTTCTGTGTATTTAAAATAGGTTTTAAAAATAGCCTAGACGAGGCTTACCCTTACCCAACATAAATGGCGGCCTCCACCGAAGGAGCATGGATTTGTCAAGACCAAGCTTTTCAGTGTTTTCAAGGGGTCGTGGATTTATTTGAAACACGAAAAGAATTGAAAAATGGAAGAAAGGGAGAGGACTTCGGATTTTCTCTCTGATCTTTCAGATTCTTTGTGGAGAGGATGGTCTTTGTCCTTTATGATTGTTTTAACTTTCTTTAACATATCTATGTCTCATTTTGACAAACAAAGAAAGAAGAAATTTACATGTACTTGTCGCTCCCACACTGTGAACTGCGTAGACTAGTCATCTGGATGTCCACGTAGCCGCGGTGACTACGTAGACATCTGAACGCAGAAAATAATGACGTAGTTGGCTTGGATGTCTACGTAGCCTCGGTGACTACGTAGACATCTGGATGTCCACGTAGCCTCTTCCGGTTCCCACCATGGTTTCTTAGAATAAATTCTTCCTTTTTTTGTTGGCCTTCACTTTCGGGAAGAGGCAGCTATGGCTTCGTGGGGCAAAATAATGCTTCAGGCGTCTTTGAAAAAGAATATTTAAAAAAATGAATAGGCCTATGTTGTTTAGTGTGACATTGGAATCTGTTTTTTTTTTCTCATCCAAAAGTGAATGAAATCCCAGGGCACATTGATGCTAAAGACTTTTTGTTTAATTCACTTGTGAAAAGTACCTTATCTTTGGAAATGACAATGTTTCACTATAGAATTTGTTTTTTCTTTAAAAATTTTTTTGGATAAAACTTGCAGAACAATGCCAAGAAATAACAATATCTAAATACAGTGAGTTTACTGTGAAAAGTAACATAGGTGTAATACAAGGTTGAAACGGAGCACTAAGTTATGCGAGTCAAATAGGATAAAGGGGGAAGTGCTCAAGAAGACACATGCAGAGAGAAAATGAAAGAAGGCAAGAAAGTCATGTGGTGGGAATCGAACCGCGACCTCTGCGTCGGCACCCATCGCCTCGCCGTCAGTCTGGAATCAGGTAGACGTCTACACACGACCACGCCGCCACTCCAAAAAAAGTGGCTTAGTGGCCGGGGTCTTTCCTGAAGCCGAACAGAAGACTAGCAGTCATAGCGCTAGGCACGAGACTCACCCTAGCGCTATGACTGCAAGTCCTCTGTTGGGCTTCGGGAAAGACCCCGGCCACTAAGCCACCATTTTAGGAGACCTAATAATAATTTGAGAAATTATTAAACCCCTCTTGAATGCCTCAGTGGTATTTTTAAAGAAGATACTAATGATATAATTGTGCCCAAAGAGACCAAAAAAATTCTCTTAGAAACCGAAGTGGTCCAACATACAGGCTAATAGGTGACCTTTATGCTGTACAACCCATACAATGACCATGGATCATCGCTTGAATGTATGGATCTCGGAATGTGATCATAGACTTCTTATATCAGGGTAAACATTCATTCAATGAAATTCATTTCCTTAAACTAGTAAAAATGTAACCAATGCAATCAAATGATTTTCCTTGTAATATAGTTTTCATGTGCATACGTGATTTTTTTCGTCATTTTAAAAGTAGTTATCAGGTAATCAACATAAGAAAATCAGCACTGAAAGAAAAAGACTGAAGACATTGATTTAATTTTTTTTTAAGGCACCTTCAAACTAAATATCGAAGTCTTTTTCTCTGGAGATTACATATAAAATTAATGTTCTTTTCTCATCCAATTAGAGTTTTCGTGGATAGCTGAACAATGAAATTAAGCATACTGGTGGCATGCTGTCTGGTATGTATGAAAGCCTTACGCCATCATTACTTGTAAATAATAATATAGTGGTAAATATATATATCCTAACTGACCTAATAATGACAGAAAAATTGCGACATACTTTGGTGCAGCATCTTTTCATCATAATTAGGATTTACAGCTGAAGAAAATGCTACCTCTCACTGAGTTCAAACAATTTTAAAGGTCAACCCCACTTAAATGAACCAGATAGTAGCGTAATCTAGCTCAGCCTCTGAGGTATGATAATGCCTGCCCTTAGGAGTGACGTCGGTAGGCCACAGGCTAGTCACAGCCTTGCAGGTGAAAAATGGCGGCGATACAGTTTTTGTCCGAAGAAGACGACGATTTCGACCCAGAACTGTTGTTTAAATGTTTGAACTACAAAAAAAAAAAACACCAAACACCAAAAAACAACATATCAGTGTAATCCCTGTCGATGTGAGTAGTCTATGAATAGAGGGAGTAGAAAGCGCATCGGCTAGACCTGCGCATTACTCAGTGACAGCTCGACCTATCTGCATAAATTTAACATCAGTGGAAAGCTAAATCTATCCCCCCCCCCCTTTTCATATCAGTGTCATTACATCTCAATGCGTAAAACACCTTAATAATAGCCCCTGTTAAAGACCAAAGGGTGGGCGTCACACTGTCTGCCTCGCCGTTGCTTTCCTTTCGCACCCGTTAACGTACTGTGTTACGAATGGTGGTATTGTTTGAATGGCATTTCCAGTGATTAAACTGCTTGCTGGTTCTCAGAATCATGTGACTGAGAGAGATGAATGGACAGAGATCATGTGGCAATTCGCCCGAAGTTTCTACGTTGTTTCTAAAATGAAAAATACGGCGTATCAAATGATCGAGGATAGGTGTAAAAAAAAAATGGAACTAACATTCAATTTGTCTAATGGAAAATGACTAGACATGTCTAGGAGTAGTAGACTATGAATCAATATGAAATCCCATCGTTAGCGTCTACCATTACAATTTGTCAAGTTCAATGCTGAATGCTGATCAAAGGAAAAGATAGATACTATACTTCTCAATAATTTACCGGTCAGGCTGACCTTCAACAAGACGTCTACTTCTAAACTAGACAAAAGTTTTGGAAGAGGATATGAGGAGGTTTGTAGGAGATAGGGGAGAGCAGGGAGAAGTTTTACATACGGAGTGGCATTATTGAATTGTCACTTGTCAGCCAGGCATAGATCCAAATCTATTTATTTTACAGGATAAAATGTATGATATGGTCACTTCACTTCGTCAGTGTGAAAGCATTGTACATTTGCATAGGTTTATATCTGTTGCTGTGTATACTTTTAGGAAACTTTTGGGCTTGACTCATTCGAATTTGCCGAATTTTGAAAGACCAGTATGAAGACAAATCCAGGTCTGAAAGATTTGTTTGGAAAGGCAAGGGAGGTGGGGACCATGATTTCGACTTACTTGTATTTGAGGAACTCGTGCTTGACAGTATTAATATGCACTTCATAGATTTAAGGCATTGGAAGCTTAATCTACACTCCCCACCCGCCAAACCAACCAATAAATGATTTCAAATTCACTTAAGATCCTTAACTTCATTTTTTATAAAAATGCATTTAAATCTCGGCACTTCTTGCACTCGGAGAGTTCTGGAATGCAAAATTATTCCTTATTTCCCATCCATACACTGAATTACTAAAAGTATTTTCCATAAATCATAGCTGATTAATGTGTGAAAGTTTAGAATTAAGATAAAATATTGCTGCAGTAAATCACTCCTAAGGACTAATGCTTTCTTTCACTCGATTCCCATCCATTTCTTTCTATCGTGTTTCTCTCTCTCTCTCTCTCTTCTCTTCTCTCATGCTGTATCAAGAAATCAAAGAACGGGAATAGCTAGGCTAGTCCACCTCTTCCCCTCCCCCCATCCCTGCCACCGGCGGGACCCATCAATGTTCGTAGCAGCTGACTGAAATTGCCCGTAGGTGTCGACATGGTATGTGAAAATAGCGACATTCGTTTTTATGCCTGAAACAGGAAATGGGACCATGGGNGGGGGGGGGGGGGGGGGAAGAGGAGTGGATGGGAGGAAAGGGGTATGGATTCTACAACGTAACAATTTAATCAAATAAGTCTATATATAACGGAGTAGACAAGACTTATCTCAAGAAAATACACTCAGATCAAAGCAACACGCACACAATGTATGATACACAAATCTTAAGGCTGCTACACACCTTCACTCCAAATCTAACTGCCACCCAAAGCCGCTACGTGACAGTCGCACCTGTCAAGTGTCATCCACACCACACGTATTTAGCCATCAAGGCACAAGACGAAGTACTATTTGCATATAATTATCTAGATTGAGCTGTTGTAAAACAGTCATGGCAGAATCTCAGGAAGATCTTGACGATATTTAGGGCCTGCAATTCCTCTTGTCTTCAATGAATTAATGATGTAATGATCATTTTTTTTTTTTACTTTTGCACTTAAACGCGACGTGTATGCTTAGATTTAAACAGGAAGCGCCGCCCCTCAAAGGCGCCGGGGTGTCTCTGATAATCGGGCCGATCGGCCGCCAAAAAGTCAAGTGAGCTGAATTTCTTGGTTCATCCTTATGGTTAGACTTACGGCCTTCAGTTTTTTTAACAGTTTTTTTATGCACATTATTGGTTCTGCTCTAAGTTGTTGCGTTTGGTTTAACCTATCGGTTCCACCCTAACGGGTGTAGCCCTCTTTGGTGTTTTCTACTCCAAACCAAAGGTAAATAAAGCAAGCAAGTCGTAGAGTGGCGTCACCGAGCGAGCGAGCGAGAACAACAAAAGAGGGATGCAGTCACAGCAGGTCAAGGAATGGGCACTAGATTTGACTCCCGAAAAAGCGATTAGCACGCGTGTAGTCTTAGTAGGGTGGCCTGTGATGATTGTAGTAAGCAACTGAATGAATATAGAAGAGACTTAGTTGCATAGTACTGTAGTTTTGTCTTATCATCAGAGAAACAACGGGTATCTTTAACTACCACCACCACCACCACCACCACCACCACCACCTCAGCAGCAGCAGCAGCAGTAGTAGTAGCAGCAGCAAAGCTCTATAAATTGTTAACCATCATCTTTCAACCTTTATCCATATTTCGGTACAAATATATCTTATTGTTTATGTAAAATTTATTCCAGTGCCATGTTTGAAAACACTTGTTTCAGAACAACAGAGTGATTTTCACTTAGAGATACTGTATTATTATTGACTGTTAATATTACACGAGTCTTCTTGATCATAGTACGTCCTACATACATTGCATATCATCATTAAAGTATAACCTTGATATACTGTGTGTCCTGGTATATGGAAAAACCACACTTATTATTCAGGTATGTGTAACATCTTGGTCCACCTGAATAATGAAATGATAGAAAAATAATGAATCCGTGCGGACTGAATCATACTTAATGTTAATGACTTGGTACACTTATTACATGAGTATTAAATATCGAGGTGCCACTGCGCAGCCCTAAGCATGAAACTAAGTTGTTGATTTCTTATTGTAGATACCAGACATTTTCAGCGTTCTAGATGTTTATCCTACGGCCATGTGTCTGTTCACGATAAAGTAAAAGAATTCCTTAGATTACGTGAACACTGTCAATATCACTGGTACTATGGCCTATAATGGGCATGAAACCTTCGAGCAGACCCGTTTAGAAGATAATATAGGTATACATAAAATAATCCTCGTAGCTGAGAATAAACACGCATCATTATGTTCTTTGCAATACTTTGCGATTTATTGCATTGTGTATGTGCCCGGTAGCCCCATGACTGGTTTATACACTGGTCACCTGACAGCGGATGTAACTGCTTTACATCTGATAACATATGTCGCCTTAAGACTGACTTTCAAACAGTCGCCATAATGCTGATTAAATCGTCAGTAGATTGTTGGTCATCTAAATGCTGATCAAGTTGTCCGAAAACATTGAGGAGACCACTTATATTTTTATGTTTTTAACATGCCTTGTCAAAATAAAAATGATCATAAATTATGAACCAACACACATTTATGTACACTTTCATTCTGTGCATTTTTGCATTACTCTACAATCCTACAATATAGAGCCGGCAACCCCAATGCTGATTTGCATTATATATATACTGAGTCTCAAAAGTTCTGTCACACCTAAAGATAAAGTGAAATATTTTCGTTCATAGTAAATGTTAGTGCATGGCATCTGGCATACAGATACTCTGTTTATTTACGCACATGGCACCGAAAAGATAAAACAATTTGAGTTCAATGGTTTAAAGAAGGAGTGGTTTATTNTATATATATAGCGCCAGATAACTGCTAAGGAAGGAAAGCGCAAACTGGCCAAACTGACTTTTAACGGCTACGCTTTTTCAGGACAAACCCGTTCTTGTTCCGATACAGTTCATTTTTGTTTATTATAGAATAACAGCCTCATGAATGATACCGTGCTCACGTAACCACAACAGTGCAAAGATTAGTTCCAACATCAGCGCTTCCCCTGTAATTGCACTCAGCTGCGTTGCCGCAAAATCAAGTTTTGTTGCACACTCTTGAAAATGGCCGCCCTCAAAAAATGGTTTCATCACATCTCGGTTAGATGGAATACGATACCATACGTCAATACGTACGACATTCTCACTTTTCTCTCGTTTCAAGGTAATCGATTACACTGACTTATAACATCACATCTCCAGGTTACAATCTGTTGGTCGATGCCTAATATCCCTGGGAGCCCGTGTGTGTGTAACTTTACCTCAGTCAATCAGATGTCTTTCTACTGCGGCCGACCACTTGACTCAAGGTGTGTTTGAATAACATTTTACAGTAGACAACGGATAAAACCAAAACGTTTAAACCGAGAGTGCCGCTAAAGCGAAAGAAAACGAGAACTTCCGCGTATTTTCCTAGTTTTAGGCCTTTCTGTCTAATCCGAAACTTTGTTTAAACCGAATATCAGTCTTTGTTTCGTGGATTTCGTTTTAACCTTTGTCTACTGTATTTAATTCCTAAAGGCAATAATAACGATCTTGGAGTCTGTATCACGTGACTATTCGTATGACCGCTAGAGTGTCATTTTCTTCTTGTATGGCGAGAGAGAGAAAGAGAAAGAGAGCGAAAGAAACAGCACTCACCGTATGGAATAAATATGGGCCCAGTGTGACAGTGCTTATGCTATCACGTATCAACTGGTTAGGTTGAAAAAGAAAAAACTTATTCTCGCCCATTCCTCTTGGCAACAGCCTGATGAGACGTGTTTCCTCTCTCTCTCTTCCCCTCCCTTTCCCTCCCTCTCTCTCTCTCTCTCCCCCTCTCTCTCTCTCTCTCTCTTCTCTTCTTCTCCCCTGGCCTTACAGAAAATGGCTTTCTATCGAGCGCGGCTTGATTTGCAAGTTAATAGGGTAGTAATGTGACAGTAAGGATTTCCGTGTTATTACATCGAGGATTCAGGAGTGGGTCAGTAGTTGGTATCACAGAATAAAAAGTCTATAGAGGCACTAGATTTCATAACTATTTCCTGGATGTCGCGGACCGCCACCATTGGCTTTAGACTCATGTTCTCAAGACACAGCCACTAGCAGGTGGTTTACAAGCACCACAGCTATTTTTGCGCCAGAGGAAAACGAATTATGTGGTTTAGTTTACATGGAGACATGTGGGTCTGTATGTAACGTCACTTCTATAATGGATCAGTAATGTGTCATTATTATTTAGAACTCTGTGCTCGGTACTGATCTAAGTGTCACTATAGTTGCTATACATAATCAGATGTTTTATGATAATTGTAATTAAGTCTTTTCTTTCCGCTAAGAAAAACGGCTATTTACACTCCCGCCAAACGCGCTACTATTTTTCCATCAAAATGAGCTTTTTTTTTGGNGGGGGGGGGGGGGGGGGGGGGGGCTTTGCTAGGAAGGCCACTCAGTCTGCTTAAAACGAAATCGACGCAAAAGTCTGAGGCCCATGAGGCAAAATAAAAGCTGTAGACTGTAGACGGAAGGACAAAGACCTCCGTCGATTTACGTATAAATAAAGGCCGGTGAGCTCTAAATCTAGCAGAGATATAGGGAATATGAGGTAGTGTCTTTGTGACTGTGAGTAAATAGCTTTTCGGGCGTTGCTAAATTTGGTGCAGACTTTAATGCAAGTAATGTTTCGACATTTACATAGGGAATTCTCTTACTTGGAGAGCGAGGCAACATAAGGTCCTCTGAGGAAGATACCTCTGTCTAACAAAGTGTTTCGGCCCTATGACTTCCGGACACTCTAAAGGGGCTGGGCCATGCTTGGGTCATGAGTTTCATGACGCCCAAGTGTCCATCTGTTGGCTTTCTTTTTCCTTTTCCGCCCCGGGAGGGATTTGAACCCGTAACCTCCAGTTTCTTGATTCCTTGCTTCACATCCTCTTTGCCACGGTGAAGCCATAGTGAAAGTTGCATTTAAGGCTTATTATTGTATTTAAACTTACTGTGCAACATTCCCCCATTCGCTACGTTTGGTAGCGAACAGTGGAATGCTGCAAGTACGTTTAAATAACTATTTGTTAAGTAATGTTTCAACACGCTCATATATTTCGTTATTTTGTCTGCTTCTTAGACTGAATTGCAGTGACTGGTCGGCGACTTTGGCAATGAATGTTCCTAGGCCTCAGAACTGCACCGATGTCGAGGTCGAACTCGTCAAGAGCACTACTGGGTAAATACACATCAGGACTACGTTTTTTTATTTTGGTCTCCAAGGGGGCGCAAAAAAGGGCTTTCCTTTAGTGTGTAGGCGATCCCTTGGAGGTCCTAAGCGACAGAAGAATCAGTCCCTAAACAAGCCAATAGCTGCGACTGAAGAGCTAGAAATGAGTGCGCTGACCTGCGAGTGGTGTTTGCTATATTTATATCTTTGCCTCATTTATAAGCATACATGCCACCATTGATTCTTGCCACGTCCTGCTCCGACACAAAGCTGTTGATAAAACTCCCACTAACAAATTTAAAACCTTAAATGGTAACTGCAATTTTGCTGAGCTTCCACTTCCGATGTGCGCAAACGATTCCAAATTTCCTTACTAACATCTAAAAGCTACGCACACTTCCCCACGCCAACAACGCGCGGCAGAAAACGAAACAAAAATGTATCCTTGGCTATCTGTGTTGGGTCCCGCATGGGATCCCTATAGGGAATGCAAATTAGACGAATGGAGCAGTCCTGTTATTTTCTGAGACTGAGGGTGTCCCGCAGAGAGCGAGGTACACAGGTAGTGGGATTCTACGCAATGAAAGTGGATAGGAGTCTCAATTATAATAATAATAACAATAACAACGCGGTTTACAAGTCACCATTGCAATGCCACCAGGCCAGATCACTCTAGGACTCTCTCAACTCCCTGGGAAGCATAGAGTGCCGCTGCCATTTCAGGCGCTGATCACTAGCATTCTGACAATATCTTTCACTGCCTATAGCCAGATACCCGGGGCACTGAGGAAAATGTGAATGAAATGTTTTCCCAAGGCACCTACATCACGACCGTGGTCGGGAATCGAACCCACAACCTTTAATTCTTGAGTCCAATGCCGCCGCCATTCGGCCATACTGCTGATGACTGATCTGCACATAGTGTTTGCTATATTAATATCTTTGATGGCAGAGAAGGAGAATGATGTCCTCATTATTACATATTACCCTCGAATCTTGTCACATCCTCCTCTGACATATAGCTGTTAAAAAAAGATCCACTAACAAATTTAATACCGCAAATTGCGACCGCCATTGTTGCCAAGCTCCTAATCCCTTTTATGTCATGTCTTATAATAATGTCTTATGTGCATTTCTTCTGCTAAAGTGTCCTTTCAAACCTTAAAGCCATTTTACTCTATGTGACCTGTAAGCCTGTTACCGTTTTGTGTAGTATGAGTTCATCCTGCAACAGTTCAAAATGTGGTCAATAATTTCAGAGAACCGTTGCACTGCTTATATTTGTATCATGGGGTCGAAATTTATGATGCCCATGTCTCATATCATGATGCTTGCTGTTTCAAAGTTTGAAAAATATTATTGATTTTTATAGAAGTTGTAAACATGAAGGATTCACTTATTTTTGTTTTCTGTACTTTTAACTGCCCAGTCAAAGTCCATGCATGCAGATTTAGACCCGGGCTTTGGCTACCAGCTTATCTTCAAAACGGATATAGATATTTTCAATCTATTTGCAGTAAAAAATTAATTTGAAGATTGCCTGTTTGGATCAAATTTGAAACCTGAACTTAATGTGACATAATTGATGGAAAACCGCTCTGCAGCCCTTAAAGATTTGAAGATACAAAGAAAAGGAGAAGCAAGCAATATACTGGTGGTCTGCCGCGGCGTAAAAAATATCCAACGTGTTGGCTATAATAAATTGTCTACCTCCAACATGTCATTCGCTTTTAATGACCATCACAATGCAGTCAGCCAGTTTGGGCATAAATTCCTGGAAAAATATTTTAGAGCAGGATTGGTAGAATAGGACAAATTAAAAACAAGTGCAAATCTGTAGGTGTATGTAGCTCAAAATAAATAAATAAATAAATAAATAAATAAATAGGCATGAAAAATGTGTGTGTATTTCAACTTCGTGAAATATGTAAGCTGTATGTTATAGAGGGACAGAGATAAATATTTGCTTCATCTTAAAAATATCCACATAATTTTTTTAAAGAACTTTAAACCACGTAGGCTCAATATTTTCTTTCCATTTGTGAGAAAACGCTACTGGCATGTCGGGATTTTCACCCTCTGTACGCCGTCATTAATCGTGTTGCGTGACGTCTTAATGAGAGATATGATAGCAAAAGATTGATGCAGACCTATACAAAGTCACTAAAAATCTCGTTATACCGCCATCCGCCATCCGCCAACAGTCTAACTGTTACATTCATAACTTGAGTATGGTAAATATTGCTCGTTATACCGCCAACGTAAATTTAACACCCACTCCCCACTTCTACCTAAATCCAGCTAACAGACGGAACGTCACTTGGCGCCACAGTCTGTGCTTGTTACTCAAACACCAATCCTAATACAGACTCTTTGCTTTTTGGAAGCGAAGTCCTGATAGGCCTACTGATGGGGCATGCAATGGGAAAGCGGGTCACAGTTCAATCTCCTCTCGCTCAATAGGCCAAGAGAGTTTGCGAACGAACGTAAGCGCGCGCGAGGTGATGCTTCAACTGGTTTGCACCGGTCGCGGGGTACGATGCAAACAGCACACATTGATCTATGACGTAGGCCTAGCGCTCGTGTGATTCTCAGACCCGGATGTGTAATATGTAGTAGTCAATTTCTTTTCTTATCATTCTCCAACTTGACACATGCGCCTCCAAGCCTTAGTTCTTGCTTGTTTTTAATTTTAACTCTGTTGTTTTAAAATCAACTCAAGTCCTTAAACACAAAAAACAACAACAACAAAAAAATTCAAATGAAAGCAATGTAAACTTTAAAATGACAACGAAGGTTTATGTCCAGTGGAGAGATAAAGGAGATGACTGCATTATTTAGACATGTTAGCCAGTCCAATGTTGGTAAATTACTTATTTCCCTTGTTCTACGATTTTCGTTGTACCGCCATTCTCGTTATACCGCCATTTTTCTGTTTGTCCCTTACTTGGCGGTATAAAGAGGTTTCAGTGTATATAAGGGGTTTAAAGCTTATAAATACAATACTGTGGTCTTATTAGGTTGTGAAGCAAATAACTACCCCTGTCCCTTTAAAGAATCTCTGTTGAGAGTTCTGGCTGTAACATTTTTTCTTTTGTTCCATCCCTCAGCTCTGCCAGGTCTCACTCGATTCAACATGGCATTCGAGTTATCGTTAGCAATACAAGTATGTATCAGTACACCTTATAAACCCGTATTACTAAGTATTCATTGCTTATTTAACTCATCGACATTTGCTCAAGGCTAGAATTACCAATGTTTCTTTCTTTCTTTCTATCTTTCTTTCTTTCTTTCTTTCTTTCTTTCTTTATTTATTTATTTATTTATGTACTTCGGATATTTATTTATTTAGTTATTTTAATTTATCAAACGTGAAAGCGTAAGGCTAGCACTGCATTGAAACGAAACTATTTTGTCTCGGTTTTTATGCCAAATTATGCGAACTATGTAATTAAACGAGACTTCCCGCCTCCCGCACTGATGCGACCGAGATAAAAATGGCATAGCAGTTGAGTTCTAAGCTCAAATTGAGCACGACAAAACGGTTTTGAGTCCGTGAGCGGCAAGAGATACTTCTTGCACTGAGACAGATCAGATTTGTTTTGTAGGCCTAACTGTTATACACGCTACATTCTCAGCAAGGATGTTGATCGGAACTGGACGGAAAGCTTCATTAGCATTGGTCAAGACAGGCCAGTACTGTACGATAAATCTCTGAAAGATTACTCGAACAGGATTTTAAGATCAACGCTTGGACCTTCATACAAAGTATAAAACTAATTGTCCCTTTAGCAGTCTTTGGCTGTTAATGGGGTGAATCCAAAATTTTCTTTTCAGTCTCTTCATTCTTACAGCAATCACCAATGCACAAACACAAGCCGTTTCTTTAAAATGAAGAACGCAGAACAGAACAGTTACTACACATTTACATACACCACAACCGACGATAATAATATATCAAGACGAAACAGTTTTGTCTCAGTGCTATGGGATTCAAAGCAAGTTGCAGTCTGAGACAAGATTGTCGCAGGAGTTTAGTCTCAGTGCCGTAGGGTACAAAGCAAGTTGCAGTCTGAGACAAGATTGTCGCAAGAGAGTTTAGTCTCAGTGCAATACTAGCCTGGATCTCTTCGTTTTATTAGGAATATTCGTCTGTGATATTATTTAGAGAAACTGGTCCTCAGCAGGGTGGCCTAATGGTCACGGTGTTAAACTCAAGATCTAAAGGTCGCGAGTTCGCTTCTCGACCACGATCATGTTGTAAGCGTCTTGGGAAAGCATTTCATTCACACTTTACTCAGTTCACCCGTCTGTAAAATGGGTACCTGACTATAAGCAGTGGAAGATATTGTCAGAATGCTAATGATCAGCGCCTATAAATGCAGCAGCACTGTATGTCCTAGAGTGATCAGGCCTGCTAGAGTAATAATACAGTAGTGTGAAGTCGCGTGAGCGAGCATTAGCCTGGATGCAAGACTTATAAACTGCATTATTATTATCAATATCATTATTATTATTAGTAGTAGTAGTGGTACTGTAGTAGTAGTGTTACTATTATCTTCATCATCATCTCAAAATTACCGTAGGACCTCGACATATCTTGATGCTTTAAAAAAGTATATTTATTATTGAGGTATACTTAATATCGAGGGATATCTGAAAAATGAAATGCTTAGTGGCGGCTCTTCATTAAGAGCACCCCGTGTAGTGCTGGGTAAAGTCTAGCTAAAAAATATATAGAAATTATAACTGATCTCCAGAAATACAAAGACCAAGCCAACTCCAGAGACCCTTACTGTCCTTTATTCCTTGCATGTCTTTTGTCTTTCAGTTTTTATAACAATACAGCGATGTGTCTTTGTTATAGCTATTTAGAGCAAGAGCAGCGACTCTGACATAGATCTTTTTGGATTATTATGTGATGTGAAGAAATAGTGGGGGCGTGGGAGGTTGCTCGGATAGTTTTGTTTTTCTTGGGGGAAAGGACGGGATGGAGAGTTGGGATGGGGAGGAGAGGTCATGAGCCGCCACTGGAAATGTTAGAATAATAATGAATCTGTGTATGTGAAATTCATACTTACTGTAATAACAAGGTATACTTTATACTTATTGATTCATAGTAATATTTACTATCGACTTTTCACTGTATAGGAGAACTCTTTGTAAAGCTATAGGAACATCGATCTGAATAGACAGTTTAAAAATCGTTGTACACAAATTTGTTATCCTGTAATCTTTTGATAATGACAAAACTTGGTGATTTGTAACGTTTTGGAGTGTGTCTCTGTGAAACGACGGTAGTCACAGCGAAACTCTCATTAGAAAGTCACACTCTGGCTTTCAGGGTCACAAATCCGCCAATAAGTCTTCTAAGATAAAGACGAAAGACTAGGACGTCCCGTGTGCACGCGCGCACGTTAAATTCCCTTGACACTTTAAAAACTGTAGAAGAATGGACCTAGCGGCCGCTGTCCGGACAAAATTGATAGGACAATTCTACCCAGTAATTTAGTCTTACAACCAGAAAGGCGTGATGTGGTCGTATTTGTGCTGATGCGTAATAAAACCTTAATTCAAACAAAGAAACTAACTGACAAACAGAAAACAAACAAACAGTCGTAGAGAATCCAAAGTTTCAGCTAATCATCAGACAGATGAGCCAGTACTTCACTGAATGTAAGTTCTTAATTGCCCTCAACGTTCACAAAGACATCACAAGAGATAACAGTGTAGAATCACATGTAACGTAAATGTACGGCTGGTGGGCTGATACGCGAATTTTTAAGTATCTTGAAACCCAGCCTTTACACTGGAGGTATCGAAAATATCGACAATTATATTTTAATTCAGATACTTAATTCAGAATTGGCATTCCGATACTTTGGAAATTTTTCCCTTCTTCCGAAACCTTTTCGATACATTCGATACATCTTTGATACATCCGATACTAGTCATACTAGCCACTGTCACCTAACTGTCATCGAATTAAGCAGGGTCCATTGCAACCAGTTCTACTATTTAGACGTGGAAGACATTGGGAAGCGATTGCTGCGATGATGGCTGAAGTTTAAATAGAAATGAACAGCAATACTGGTGCACTAAATTCTAGTCAAGGGGCAGGGGAGACGTATTTATAGGAGAGGAAACCGTTTCACATCGGGGGGGGGNGGGGGGGGGGGGGGGGGGGGGCAGGCCCAGTTTATACTGCTGACGTGTGACCTATAACTTAAGACTGAACCCATGAAGGGCGGTTCATTGATATTTCGTCATGTTCATTCCACATTTGTCTAAGTCATTATTTTTTTAGGTTTTGAGAAATTTTGCACTCTCTGAGCTCGTTGCCCAGGGCAAAATAATGAGGCAGACGTGGATTAGCTTGGAAAACTGGAAATACAACATCAAAAACAAAACTTTACTCTATTGTTAATACATAAAAAGATGAATAGAAGACCAGTTAAGTAAAAAAAAATAAAGCATCCCAAAAAAAAAAAAGATAGTGGGAAATTTTCCTACTTATTTGGACCATTATGATAATAATATAGTATGAAAATTATTTGCATATCATTAAAATTGTGAAGCAATCGATGACAAAACGCATTACACGCTACTATTGGGTGGAGGCAAAAGAGACCAGTTACAAAGGAGTAAAAAAAAACACAACAAAAGTAGACGCTACTTAATTGTGAATTATTGTTGGACAGACTATGTTGGTCCTTCTATGGAATGGATATTTAGTTGTATACTAAATACTCTTATAGCTACCTAAGTAAGCGGAAACGCAAAAAACAAAAATTCAGTTTGGTGGATAACGGGTCCTGTCATGAAGCCTTTCTATTTTCCAGATTTTTAGGGGGGCTGTTTTAGCAAGTCAAAGTAGCCTATTTATATATAGGCCTGTATATATTTTTTTTCAAACTGGTTCTTCGTTGAAATTGGGTCTGTAATTTGTAAAATAAATAATATGTCCAGGACTGACACATGTCCACTCATTCTGCCTGAAGAACAATACATATTGACCCTAAGCATTATTCCTGATTTACAATTAGACCTATCCGCCTTCGGAAAAAATGTAAAATTGAACTACAAGTACGTGAAAACCGTTTTGTACCATAGCCTAGTAAACTTTTGCTCTTCATCACATAAAATCTGAACAAAGGGCAAATGCTGATTTAGTATTTTGACGAACCAAAATGCAAGACTCACTCCATGTTCCCTTTAAAAACGACAAAATTAAAAACAACAACGGGTAAAGTAATGGTAATACAAAGGAGATAATACTGCTGAGAACAAAACTCATGGCCACTACGGTGCCTGAGCGGAGGTGGGTCCAAATGCAAATCGAAGATTCCTAGGAATCTGTAGATTTAATCCGTTGGTACAATTAACTTGGTTCGAAATGTAAGCACCCAAGAGACCGCATACTGTCGGGATTCCGTTACCATTCTGTTTCAAATGGAGCTTGCTGCATTAGTTTCTTAATAAATCGTTTTCACATTTTCAGGCGCACTGCCTCAACTGCAACCCTGTTTCTTGACCAGCCCAAAAGTAACGTGGAACTGGGAAATTCAGCCAAAGGGCTATTGGGCACACGAGGAGGAATGGGTATCTTTGATTTGTCAGAGACCTGAACTGACGACCAAGTGGGCTACTTACTGCTTGAAGAACACACATGTCTGGATCTTCGGAGACTCTAATGGTTTTCGCTTTACTCGGATACTGAAGGAACTGCTCAAATTTAGTCTGCCGAAAAGTTGGCCGTATAAAGGAACAGCGCGGCGAAAAGACGGGAACATTACAGTTACATTCACACCCTTGGAATATCCTTTGTATCTTGGTTCACAGTGGGTGGAGCGTTTGCCCTACGGCGGCGTAGCTAAGCAGATCGACGCCATTCCTTCTGAGGGGAAGCACATTGTTATAGTGCACTACTTCCTTCATATATCACGCCTTCATATTTCAGCGTTCTATACTCTCGCCTTGCAGCACTTCATGGCGCCGTAAAACGACTTCTCTTGAGAAACCCTGAGGTTTTGGTAGGGTTAAGGGGTCCACATACTGCAGCCAATTCTTGGGATATAAATCATGCTGTGGGAGGCGACAGTTTAGGCACTGAATACTTGAGACTGGTGACTGACATATTTCATGATCTTCAACACAAAGTTGTCTTTCTAGACGGTTGGGACATGACTTTAGCTATCGATAACAGTGAGCGTCATCCGACAAATAAAATTCCTTTCGACATGATGCGGACACTCCTATCTTTTAAATGTCATGAGTCTGAACAGTAGTCCTAGTAATTTACAAATAATCCACACGAAATCGCACTGTAGCATAGTTGTAATATATGTGTGTGTGTGTGTGTGTGTGTGTGTGTGTGTGTGTGTGTGTGTTTGTTTTGATATTTGGCGCCCATGGGAGGAGGGGAATGCGAGAGAGAGGGAATACTGGAGTGAGCAGAGAGAGCATAGCCCGATTCGCAATTTCTGGGGTATTAAAACTGTTTCCTTGTTTGTTTTTTCTTTGCTTTAAAGCCCTCTTCATGTATTCATATTCAGATTTCGAGTAACGTCCAAGCCCCATTCAAAGTGACCATTTTTCTTCATTTTTGCTAAATCTATTTAGAATGAGCATGTTCTATTTTTAAGAAAATTGGGAGGTTAATAGTTTCAAGAGACTGCTGAGAATCCACGTGTTTGAGAAATATACATGTAGTCATTTTCACATTTCCTTTTCACAATGTTTATCAACGATCTGGAAAATTTCCTCCAATTGAATGGAGTCAAAGGAATAAAGCTAAATCAGTGTGTGCTGTCCCTTCTGCTTTTTCGCAGATGACATGGTAATCTTTCGCGAGAGCAGGTCTGGCTTGCAGGAGGGTTTGAATACACTGGTAGATTACTCGAGAAAATGGGAATTAACATCAGTTAATACCAAAAAGACAAAGTGTATGGTATTTGGTTTAAGAAAGGGGAAAACCGTGTGCACTGCACACGTGGGTTTACGATGGCGAAGTTCTTGAAACGGTAAATTCATTTAAATATCTAGGATTTGGTTTTCGTTGTTCGGGAAATTTTTTTAAACGACTAGAATGTCTATCGGATCAAGGAAGAAAAGCTCTCTTTAAACTTAAATCGTACTTGCATAAAAACCCAAACCTTCCTGTAAGACTACAACTAAAATTATTTGGCTCCTAAGTGTGGCGTATTCTTTCATACGCGTGTGAAATCTAGGGATTTTGTGAAGTTGGGCCCATTGAGAGATTTCATTTAGATTTTTGAAAACCCTGTTAGGCGTCAGGAAAACAACACCAAGTGCGTTTGTATATAATGATGTAGGAGTTTACTCTTTGGGTGTGGACAGGCAAATAAGAATATTAAAATACCGGAATAAAGTTTTACGTTTAGAGGAAAGTAATCCTTTCAGAATTGTAACCATAATTTGATGACGGATGCTTTTAATAAGTTGGGTGTGATAAAACTGTGTTTCACTTCTTAATAATAATTATATAAAATAAATATGGTTTTGAATCCGTTTGGCTCCAACAAAGTGCGGAGGACGCTTCAAAATTAATCTCACAATTCATGCAACGTGTGCAAAATATTTATTGTCAAAAAAATGTTATGGTAGTATTGAACAGTTTAGTGATAACAGGTTCTATAAATATATTATGTCGGACTTTGTGTGAGTGATATCTGTCAGAAATGAAAGAAAGGCACCTCAGGATAGAGATTACAAACTTTAGATTGGGATCTCATAACCTCATGAACGAAAGCGGAAAGTGGCAAACTCCAAAACTAGCATGCACTGAAAGATTATGTGAGACATGCAATAAAATAGAGGATGAATTTCATGTTTTGAATATGTCCAAAATTGAAAGAACTGAGAAGAAGATTCTTACCACAAAAATTATGACATGAACGAGCATGTTTAAATTTATCATTTGTTTTTAATGGGTGAAAGGCGACAAACTGAGATCATTTGGTATTTTTTGTTACAAAATTTTGAAACAATACAGTCATTTATTCTGCGATATCTCCTGGTGGTATGAACCCCAGTGTAAATGGCCTGTGTGATTGTGTGAGTGTGTGCTTGCGAGAGTGTGTATGAGTGTGTGTGTGTGTATTTATGTGTGGGTGATTTTGTGTCAGTGAATGTATGAGGGATGTGTACGTGTATGAAAGTGGTAGGCCTATTCTTGTAACAAGGAATGACTAGAATCAAGCGAAAATGGATCGGAGCAGTTGAGGGCTGAGTGCGTCATTGTGTGTAGTTCTTTTGATTTCTATATATTATTATGTGGTGATATATTGATTGTGATGCATGGAAATGGCCAGGAAAGCCTACAAATAAACAAATCTTGAATCTTTAATCATTTTAGTCAAGACATCGATATCCCTATCCAGACCGCTATCAATGTTCTTTTCTCATACGAGTATGTGTATGTTTTTATATTGGATGTGTACTTCAAGAGGAGCGTTTGCATCGATCAATTTTTGCCGGAAGTTTGACTAGGCATTCTACGATTACTCTCCTCTTATTTGCGATGCGCGTTGAGCCGAGAGAAGGCATGGGAGCTGTACTGTGTGTTACAACATTATAACATTTTCAGTCGGTCTTCTTCTTATTTATCAAGATGACTGGCAAGATGACTTGCACATTACTCTGTCCCCCCCAGAAAATTGCGGTGGCAAATTACCGTAAATTCTCGCATTTTAAAATTTGAATTTAGTTATTTTCCACAAACTTGGTAAAAATTTTGCCGATTTTGGTAGAAAATGCCCTTTTTCTGTCACGGTTGCAATACTGCGTGTCACGGGAACACAGAAAGTATGTTTCATTTATACAACTTTGCGACGCCGCTGAGTAAACAGTGTGACGTAGTGAAAAATGTAACGAAGTTACAAAGCTATTTTTGCATATTTATTTGAACTTAGGGGCAAATTTTACCACTTTTTGCATGCATATTTTGCAATTGTTAGTGCAACTTTTCGGGGTTTGAAAGCAATTTTCCGCAGGGACAGATTACTATTGTCTATCCAAGCACACTCACCTACTGTCGTGCACATGCTCTGTGCTCATCATCTCTCGTGAATCGTGACACATGTTAGCCCAGTGAAATTTCCATATAGTCGCTCTTCGCATAGGACCGGCCAGGCTGACTATATTTCATTTCAAAATCTTTTTAGATTTCATTCCTTCCCTATTCAACCCCCAACCCCACCATCAACCCCTACCCCCACCCACCCACCTCACCCCAACTCTTGGTATTGTCAAAGGAAGCTGCATTTTCTTTAATTTTTGTGGGGCAGATACACCAAACTTTTGTTTCTCCAGGGCTTCTTCCTCAATCAATAACAGAATGACCCTTTGAAAAATGTCAATATAATCACTTTTAGGTTTTGAATGTTTGGTTACAAGTGGATTTGACCATTAAGGGTTGCAAATTTGGTCAACTAAAAACCTCCTGCTCATGCCAAGGTCTCTACATGGACTCAATGGCCAGCCAAAAGGGGGTCACTTTTCCCCTTCCCTCCCAATTACTCCCAGGTCACTTTCCTCTGACCATTACCTACTAGTTACCCTCCAAATAGGCTACCATGGCAAAATTTTAGGGTTGAACTGTAGGTCATGGGAACTTTCAAAGTAGCATAGGGTATGTCATTAAGAGAATTAGCTATTTTGAGATGTATCAAACTCTAAATTGGGCCATAAAAATGATCTAAGACAGATATTTCAGCAACATTGGCACCATTTTGTAGGGAAATGAATGTGCTTGACAGCTGAAAGTTGCATATTTCTCCAGGGAACTAACAAAGGCTATCGTTATCAACAACTCATCCATCTCAGTGAATGAGACTATTGAAACTTTTCTGTGTCTCTCTGCAAATACAGTATACTTCACCACAGGAATATCATCCTCTGTCATTTAAGAAGCAAGAAAGAGACACTTCAACAGTAGAGAATGCATCACTACTGACTACTCTAAACGTAAGTAGGAAATAATTAAATGTGGGAAGGGGTCAACAGTGAAGACACGGTTGGGAGGCAACCCAATAATGGTCTGCTGAATACCTGCGTCATGGGAACAGCTCAGAGTAGCCACACACCCACCTTGTACTACATC
>JAWQUT010000158.1:80051-92740 GCA_033807755.1 Ellobium chinense
CTCTCGACTTTACCTTCCCCCCTCCAACAATGGTTGCGACGTTGGACTAAAGATCTAAATGTTGTGAAATCGATTCCCGACCACGGTCATGCTGTAAGTGCCTTGAGAAAACATTTCATTCACATTTTCGTCAGTCCACCTGTCTGTAATATGAGTACCTGATTTAAGGCTGTGATAAAAATCAAATGAAACACGAATAATCAGCCAAACGTTCGTCAGCCAAAAGTCCGGCGATGCTCAAACACTATTTGTTCACTCTCCCTATTTTGAAATTAAATTTTATGCCAGGAAGAAAGAAAGTTTTATAAGCTCATGACGACATGATATATGAGCATCCAAAAATTACTGCAAAATACTAAACAAAAACAACAGCATAAACAAATAACAATGACAATAGCGGATGTAAATTAACAAAACAACACCAATCTAAATGAATTGGCACTATCTAAAGGCCTTCACAACGATGGTTATTAGTCTACTAACTCGTTGTAAAACTTCTGTATCTTTGATTATGGTAAATTTAAGAATTTGGGCATATTTGGGTTTTTGTGCCATCTTTCCGGTGTTCTTGCGCTCCCTAGCAAATAACAATGGAGATCAAACCTAATCTTTAGGGTGTCCCACGGAGGAGCACTTTGTTGGTGGTACGGCCCTCAGGATCTTGATTTGTCCACATAATTGGAGGGAACAATGACGAATCTTGGATGTAGACAATGTAGTTCTCTAGCATGTAGTCCGCAAATTCTTGGCACTTCTCCGAAAAACAGTTTAAGCCAATTTCCGATTTCGGAAGTGTTGTCTTTATATTCACGCACGAGGCCTGCTGTCTGGATGCGTCGATACCATGCTTGTGTAACATGAAAATGGCAGGCCTTGATTTTTTGACTTAACAAGCTACTTTATATATCAGATGTATGCTGTAGTAGTAACTCATATCAGATGTATGCTGAGTAGTAACTCATATCAGATGTATGCTGAGTGTAACTCAGTGCTGAGCAGTGACTGCAAACAAGACAGTGTAAATAAAATAAACGTGATATTAAATGTACCGATTGATAGACTATCTAAAGTCATTTTTCAGTATCGATAGCAGCTCAATTTTACTTCAAGTATGACTCATAATAACTTCAAAGAAATTTCAGCGCTCCTCCTACTGTGTGTGTATTGTTCATAGCCATTTGCAATAACATTATTCGCCAGCCCAATGTGCTTTGTCACCGAAACCACCCAAACAAAGAATGGTCGACGTTGTACACATCCAAGATAATTATAACAAAAACTATGGCTCTCAAATAGTCTGTAAAAATGCATATATTCCGTAGAGAGAAGTCAAATCTGCCCCGTTAATTGCACTTAACCAAAATTAGCCCACATTTTTGACACTTAAATATAAAAATTGTATTTCTGGCACTTCAGGACAAAGACATCGCAATACAAACACTGCACATGTCATGAAGAAACATGACACGTCCTTTTTTTTTTTTTTCAAATTGATAATTTCGTTTCAGGAAGCACAGTAAAAGGACAAAATTAGGAGTACGGCATGATCATTTAATTTTTAGCCGCAGTCAACATTCCAGCTGTTAAGTTCTCATGCAGAGGTTCCAATTCTGTCCAATGAAACAATTTTCACGTCTCTTAATAATGGCCCGTGCATTATTTTTAATACGATGTCTCTGTCGTTAGGTGCCAGAAATGTGATATTATATCATTATTTTAATATCAGACATGTCGACTAATTTTAGTTAAGTATATTTGACGGAGCAGATTTTGCTGGAATTTTTTTTACTGTCCTAGTCTCCTGTTCATGTAATGATTGGTTAAGGTGGCATGGGAAGGTAATAAGATATTATTGAATAGGTTGTTCCCAAGCCTATTGGGTCTCTAAATGTTCTTGAAATAGAGAAATAATATGAAGGTAAATTCTCTTCACTCATGTATTTCTACTTACGATTACATAAAACTTGAAGGAAAGCAGATATCAAGCTCAATTTTGTTTTGAATTAATTCCACAGAACTGCATCATTGAATAGACATCTTGAATTCATTTTATTCTCAATGAAGGTACTTGTAGTTATGTTTGAGTAAACGCTCTACGATTATCATCTTCATCTGCAGAATAATTTACAATAATATACATAATACTATACTTAAGAATAATTATATTGATTGGCCCTGCCTCACACGTGTATTTGGGTGGAGTGGGTGGGTGGGTGAGAGAAGGAGAGAGAAAAAGACAGTGTGTGCAAGTCCATGTATATACGGAAGTATATGCACGCATGAGTATTTTGTTTTCTTTATGTATTTCTGCAAACATATATCCATTGTAACCCAGTAACAAAGACACTTTTCCCTTGTTGATGAATACACGTATCTTATCTTATTTTATCTTATCTTATATGTTACCTTATGTTATCTTATCTTATCAGAAGCTGATACTCTTAAGCAAGAAATAAAAGGCCATTGAATACTGCCTATTTGATTAACTTCAGCCTTTTTACAACGTGTACCGTTAAATGTTGATAGTCTGTTTGGGACTACAATACAAGAGACCTCACGACTTCAGACTTCATGTACCCGAAAAATCCGTCTACACGTTGTCATGTTCTGTCCCTCAGTTATCAATTAGCAGAGATGGTATGATGTCCTTTTGAATGATCAGTTAACTTTTAAAGTAACCAAATTTGTTGCAAATACTAATACTGCATATGCGCTATGTAGTGGAGGATAACTTCATAGCTCCTATCAAAGGGAAGTCACCCCAACGCCATGACGCCTTGTAAACGGATCTAATGGTGGTTACAGACCTGTAATGGGATTATAATATTATTTCGTCCAAGGGCTTTATCAACATTTTAGCTGCCCTCTGAACCCAAAGTTTTAGCTTTCACCCAGACCGATATCAAATTTAAGCTGATTGTGTGGCCCAAATTTTAAGATTGACCCAACCCTAGCAAGTCCATTGAGATTTTGGGCTTGGTAACTTTTGTAAACAGACCTTAATTTTTTCACTGGTGAACGCCAAACCCCTCCTCTTCCGCCTGAGCACACGACTGACCTAACAGTTCCAGCCCAGGGCTAAATAGTGCCTGGCAAAATAAAGTAAAATGGACAGTTTCCTGCTAAATCAAAACTTGCCCCCTGAAGCCCCTATCACTGAAAGCAGAGCATGCCGGAAGAAAGAAAAGAGGAGGTAAAATATTTAGAACCCCTAAGCTGTAGGATCCAGTAGGACCCAGTAGGACCCCGTAAGACCCCGTGGAACCCAACAGGACCCAATAGGACCCAGTAGTGAAAGTAGAATTACGGGCCTGTAACTTATGACCCACAACTTCAAGTGGTACGATCTCGAAAAGATAATGGTGTTTGTTGTTTAATATTTTAACAGCAACAAATTGCATGTCCATCTAAGCGGCTTTGGAGTGACTGTAAATCTGGTTGTTTTATCCAACAACACCTGTACACAGACCGCTCACTCGGGCAGGCCGGGCAAGGGTACTTTTACTCTGTTTAACGCACTGACTTTCAGTACTGAGAAAACAAGCTGTGCTCTACCGATAATATCTGGAATGCTGCGGTGGAAAGCAATCCGAGTTACTGAGAACAATAATATAACTTATGGTACTGACTACGAGGACTAACTCAAGACTTTACTGACACATATTTCTTGCAGGTAAATGGCGTTATCATGCATTCCCAGTTCTTCTGTCTCCATACCACACAGTCTGGTAGATTCCAGCGTAACTGAGGCGTCAAGTGACTTAGTGAGCGATGAGGCACAAGAGATTTTCCAGTCTGTGGTTTTGGTTGCCATGTTGGGTACCATCAGCGCCTTCGGGACTTTGACGAATGTTCTCAATATCATCTGTTTCGTCAAACAAGGTTTAAAGGATTCAGTCAGCATCAGTTTGCTAAGTATGATATTTTGTTTCAAGATATTCAGTTAATTAGTCACATTCCTCCTCAGTACCAGTCTGCTCGCGAACCCGAGGAGTGTTTTAGAAATGCAGAGAGACAAAATGCTCAGACATGCATTGTAGATCGGGTTTTGCGCTTTTTTTTTCTATTTTGAATATTCATGATTACTATATTGGCTGAATATCTGTTGAGAGAGAAAACCAAACTTGCAGCACTTTAAAATCACCCTGCATGGTCTTATTGTACACTATAACAATAGAATTTATTGTCGAATATTCATTTGATTTCACTGAAATTATCCAAATGGTCATAAACACACAACCCCATTGACATCCTTTTAATGTGACAACGTCATTCTTGAGAAGTCATGAATAATTTACCCCCAGAGTAAGTAATGAATGAATGAAGAGTTAAAACACAAGAAAACTCCACGTACATGAATTCGTGTACTGGATGTAGCTACTTTCATGTTCCTAGAGCCTACATAAAAGTAAAGCTTACGGTTCTTTAGTGTTGACCAATAAGGTCAAATTATTAGAAATGTTGGTATGAATTTGTTGAATTTTATTTTAAGCCAGATATGATGTTATTTTTTGACACAGCCATCAAAGATTCTGGTTCCTTAATATGTTAAGGTGAAAAAGATAACAATTTTAAATTGTGGATGACAGCAAGTGTAGGGTGTCCAGCCTTGTGAGGAGGAAAACCCACTAACAGTGTAAAGAACTAGACTGTAGAGTGACAAGTACATAATACTAGGTATGTAAAGATAATAATCTTAGCTGTTCGGGAAAGGAGTGGGGTGTATGTATGTGTGGTCGGAAAGGGGNGGGGGGGGGGGGGGGCAGCTGAGTTGTTTATACATAGCCTATCTTTACTGTCTCTCTTGTAATAAAACTAAAGTGGTCAGAACCAATGGTGAAACTTTGAAAAGTTTATTTTTATTTTTTTCCCCGTTAATTCAGGATGATGTGCCAAGTCTGAGACCCTTAAATGAAACGGTGTAAATATTTATACCAGACAAGCAAATCTAGCCACCACTTTTCAGTTTTATATAACATTTGTCATTTATGATGACGAAACATGCCCCTTCCCCGCCCCCTTTCCCCCCTCGCTGCACTCCCTCCCACGATGTATTAGACATGGCACTCAGAAGATGACTATAAGGCAAAACCGGCCTGCATTTTGGAAAGTTGAGCACCTCTGGTCTATATCATAATATTATTATTGTTAAATGTGCGCAGTTCATAGACTTCAGTTCACTTGAACTTAATAGAATCTTAATAGCTTTTTGGACGAACTTATCTGGATCTGAACTGTAGCTATTTTAGGTGTTTGATCTCAACTTTCGATTTCTACCTAAATTTCAGTTCAGTTTTAGTCTATATCTACCTCGAATATCAGAACCGAATGCCCATTAAGAAACCACGATGAACTGATCTAATCTCAAAAACAACCACATTTTCATAGAACTAAGATAAACTTGATCTTAGGGCTTTTTTCCTTCAGTGTACGGAACATGATCTGAACTGACCTTTTTGGTGAACTTGCCCAACCCTGACAGTGAAATGACAGAGTTCAAAATAACAGGCATTATGGTTTATTAGTTTATGTGCTGTGCAGTCGTCTGTCATAGTCAAATTTAACCGTTCTCATGTATACAACAGTAGTTGTGCTCTGAGTTTACATTGATAGACGTGTTAAACTTTAAATCGTTATTATCACTTTCCCACAGGTTTAGCTATATCTGATATGGGCTCAGTTGTGACTATGCTATGGCAGAGCATATGTTTCAATCCAGCCGTCTACCATTCTGATCTTCCTTTCGACTCTGAAGACGTTGCATATCTCACAGGAGGATGGTTTCATGTCATTTTTGCGCGAGTCACCAGCTGGATTACTGCCTTTATAACGTTAGAGCGATGTTTGTGCATAGCAATGCCTCTAAAGGTTTGTGTTACTTTCTTACTGAGGCTAAGTGTTTTTCATTTCATAATTAATCTATAATGCGGTTTATAAGTCTCTTATCCAGGCTAATGCCCGCCTTCCCGACCTCACACTATCATTACCCCAGCTGGCCTGATCACTTAAGAACTTTCTCAGCTCCCTGGGGAGCATACAATACCGCTGCCATTTACAAGCTCTGATTTCTAGCATTCTGATAATATCATCCAATGCCTATAGCCAGGTACCCATTTTACAGACGGATGGACTGCGGAAAATGTCAATGAAATGCTTTCCTAAGGCACTTACAACGTGACAGTGGTCGGGAATCGAATCCATGACCTTTAGATCTTGATCCAGTGCCTTAACCTTTTGGCCACATTGCTCCACAAAATATGCCTGGTAAAATAAGCTCCCTTAAACTTTCATCTCAAACTCAAACAGCATAAAGTTATGCAGCTGTAGAGAGTGATGGGGTGGCATACAGTAGAAATGGCTTCGAAATCTTTAAAATGCTATCTGGATAATAAAAGATGGCTACACTTCAAGTAGAAACTTAAAGTTTCCCTATCGTTTCCTCGGTCTTCCCTGGTGATTTCTTCTCTTTTGCTTATACCACCATAACAGCAAATGTTTTGTCTTAAATGACATATGTGCATAGATTTAAAACATTTGTCAAATCAAATTTCGAAGGACTCAACTTTTTTAAAAGTGCTCGAAAAAGTATAATGTTCACATTTCTGTATGGTTGCAATTCATAGTAGATAGCTCTTCTTGAGCATCTCTTGATAAATAGACTATCTTATTTGTTTTGTTGTTTTTTTTCCTCTGTCTAATCATTCTGCATCTGGATTTAGCCATCCTCTTAATTCTACGGTTAACAAGCTTATCTTGGAACCCTGCAAAACAGGGTTATGCCTGCTGAGATGCACTACAGAAACAGAGTGGGCAAATGAAAGTTGATCACCATGGTGTTCTGCATCGTCTTTCCAGCATTTGCTTTTACGCACCGGGAATGATATTGGAAGTGACGTGTTTGTGTGTAAAAGTGGCGTTCTCTGAAATGTTTGAGACATGACTACTCGCAGCTTTTGAAATACGAAACAGTTATTATATATTATGTATAGTACTTGATATGTGCATGTGAAAATTATATAGACAATTTTTTTCTTCCTTTCTTTCTCTAAGCAGTTTTTTTTTCTTTTTTTCTCAGCTAACGTACTTATTATGTTTTCTTGGAAATTTTATTCTGTAATGATTATCACTGTGCAGGTGTGAAGCTAACTGTTTGGCGTATGCCTAATAAAGATTTGAACTTCAACTTGAATTATAAATTTTAAAAAGTCATTTGAAATCGCCAGTCCCAAACCTTTCCGTATAATTCACGGACCAACATGCCCTTGATTTGGAGATTGTGTTAATATAAGTTAGTGAGGGACGAAAATTCTTGTGCAGAAGTTTTCTTTATATATACAGATGTCGTATTTTATAATACTTTCCAAACAGTACAGAAGGCCTTCACAAATCTGACTTTCAATAAACCTGTCCATAACCGAGGAGTTCAAAATTCTAAATGCCACCTTCATGCGTTAATACTGGGGTGTGTCGTAAAGGGCCGACTGGGTCAAGATTAGACACAAGATCAGAAATTTACATCGAACTGTCTGTGTACTGGATGCGAATGGATATTAAAATTATCAATTTATCATAAACCTGTCTACGTATATTACAGCAAGCTAAGAAACCCTTGTTTAAACGGAGGCAGGATTTTTGTTTTTCTAATCTCTCTTTGATTCGTGTTCATTATAAGTCTGATCACCTGAAATACCAGACAAGTTTGGCGATGCATAGGAAATCGATCCGTTTCTACCTGAAGTCAGTTGGGGCAAAAAAAAAAAAGCAAGCTGATCAGTTATTTGGGAGCTAAAGACTTTTAAAAAGAGCCAAAAATCTGGTCTTGGCTCTGAACAATTGGGTATTTCTGATCAGCTGAAAATCGTAGCAGTGACCCCCAACTGTATGCTGATTTATTTTCAGGTCAAAAGTATCGTCACGCCTCCTCGAACACTCACTGTCATCATCTGCATCTTCATTGTTTGTACATGCTGTGTGTCCCCGGTGTACTATGTCAACAATCTGGCCCTGAAATTCTCCCCAAAGAGGAACAGGACCATCGTAGGACTTATCGCCAGAGGCGACCACGCTGGTGTTGAAGCAGTCGTTTTCGTTATTAACGGACTATTTCTGCCTTTCAGCTCCTTTTTCATCGTCATTATTTGCACCATCATTCTTGTTTTTAAACTTCAAAGTCAAGCTACGTGGCGACAGAAATGCACAGAGTCCCAGGCAGTTCACATTGTATCTGATCGAGATCAGAGAGTGACCAAAATGGTGGTGATGATTTCCACACTATTCATCACTTGTTTTATTCCGATATGCTTTACTTGTGTCTCCATGCTGATAGAGCCTGAAATATCTATTCATGGACGATTCAAAAATGTACTCTTTATCACAGCAGGTTTGTGCTTTGTGCTAGAAACTACAAATTCTTCCATGAATATTTTTATCTATTATCGTATGAGTAGTAAATACAGAGCTGTTTTGCGGCAACTGTTTGAGCTGATGCAAGTGGCGGCTCAAGTCTTTGGACAACGTGAGCCAAACCTACCTAACAATTTTAAAGTGAAGAAGCACAAAAACAGTACACGTACATCTGGTTCTGTACCTTACGACAACAAGAACCACGTCTTTTGATTTCATAAACTTTACTGGCTTTTCTTAATTTTAATAGAGTAAGAACAGCTTTTATTTTATAAGAAGACGAATGAGAAGAAGGGGGATAAAGAAGCTTCGTTTTTCTTCCACTCTTGTCTTGGAAATGTAAAATGAATCAATTTGCTACGTATTTGATACAATGAAAGTGGTGTGGCTGTTCCACTTTACCTAATTATTGTCTGAATATTATTTTCATAAGATTTATTGATATTGTTGTATACTCTTATTGTTATCATTGTCGCCCTGTCACTAGTGTCTGTGCAGTACTATTTTTGGTATTTTTATGCACAATTGGTTATGATAAACTTTCCTTGTTTCCTGTTTCAAATACGTTCTAGCCACATGGCCAAGCTGTCTAGCCAGTGCTCTGCGGACGGGTGATAGTGTGTTGGTATGAATGTTTTAATTCCTCTGTGAACAGTAGATGTGTCAAACAAAATCATATTGTGAGACAGATTGCCCCAGAGCTTTCCATTTGAAATATATGACTTGGCTTTTCCGGCGTCTCGGGGACTATGTGCCCGTAATATTTCGCATTTTGAATATTTCAAACTCTTCAAAAGGTGCGCTCGCGTTTCAATTCGGGTCACCGTTTCTTTGTGCAAGAAATGAAGATCAGCTAATGTTAATTATGTGGCTCAGATGGATCATAATAGCAAGTTTTATTCCGATAACGCTGCTGTTTTATTAAGTTTTCTTTGCAAACTTTACTCACGCATAAGCATAGTTTTTCTCTCTTCTGAGCTCATCGACCTGTATGTTCGTCCAGCAGGGCATTTTAAAATATTAGGTAGCCTAACACTGCCTAAGTTCTCAATTTCTAATTGGTTTAGAGGCATGTATTTTTCTTTGTGTCAAAATTTGGAGGAAATGCTAAACTGCATGTGTGGAAAATATTGTGGCTTGGGACGCCTGGATAGGTTAATAAGAGGATGTGTAAAACCTTCATTAGCCAACAGTGAAAAAAACATTGGCATCTTCAAATCTTCATGATGCTTTTCTTGCTCTATCCAAGTGGTTAAATTATATTTTAACCAAAAAAGGCAAAGCCAATTAGATTTTGAGAACTTAGGCAGTGAAGCAGGCTACCTAATATTTTAAAATGCCCTGCTGGACGAACATACAGATCGACGAGCTCAGAAGAGAGAAAAACTACTCTTATGCGTGAGTGACGTTTGCATATATAAGTGAACTACTGTGAAATTCACCTTGTCATAGGTCTAGTCAAAGCACAAAAAGTATTGATCAGATTATAAATTCGTGTAGTAGCTCCACAAACGTTGAGGAGATACACTAACTCACCGTCCAGCAAAAGAAATCATGAATATCCTTATCCTTATTTATTACACCCTATAGAAATATTTTCCATTCAAATCTATAGTGACGTCAGCCGGGCAATAATCCCCCATAAAGGCCCGCGTCCGGTTTTCTCTAATAGGCTATTTCGGTTCATGCATAGTAATTTCTCATAAATGCCCGCATCCGGTTTTCTCTAATAGGCTCTTCCAGATCATGCATATTAATTTCCCATAAAGGCCCGCTTCCGTTTTCGCTAATCCAACAAAGGCTTGTTTTGGTTATGAATATTAATGAGCAAGAATGAGTGACACATCTAAAGCACTGTAATGCTTGCCTTGCCTAAAGGGAATGGTGACGGCTTGAGGATCGAGAGTAATAAGGTTCATAGGTCACGTCTAGGTTAGCAGACGACAAACAACAATAATCATGGCGCAAGGTTTTGATCACCTTGAAGGAATAAATTTAGATTAGTCTATTTATTTTCTGACTTGGAAGAAAATCTGGGATGTAAATGAAATAGATCCTGTGCATGCAAGTGTTCATTAACTCTCAAAAAGAGAAGTCCACGATCTCGGCTACAGAGTCTCACATTCGAATCGTGAAAAAATGGTTGTGGGATCACAAAAGGGAGCCACGACTGTTAGAGAATATCATTCCTCAGACCCTAAATGAACTGTTAGCACAATTCTTTATAACGGTCAAGAAACAAGATGGAAGTGACTATGAACCCACTACTCTCGATTGCATAAAAGCAAGTATAGAACGCTAATCTAAAAGACCGAGGATATCAATCCTCAGTTATCACTAATGGGGTCTTTCACAAGACCCGTGAAGCCCTGAAAGCTAGGCTTGGGTCCTGCTCGTTTTTTTGGTGCTCGCGAGTAACGAGCCGCTCGCACGAAATACTCGCGAGTAACGAGCCGCTCGCTCGTATTCTCAGTAGGCTAGCCTATAGGCCTACTTAGGTCTAGTGAACTATCCGCTCGCTGGTACGAGCCGAGCTCGCTGCTCGCAGTGTGCACTAGGCCTAGTCTAGAGCGAGCCGTTCGTGCCGACAAGTCAGCGAGCGGATAGTTCACTTAGGCTCGCTGACTTGTCGGCACGAACGGCTCGCTCCCTACTCGCATTGTGCACTGAATGATTGTTGCTGCCTGGCAATTAATATTGTTTGTTTCACAACTGTTACTGTACGCTGTGTGGCGGCTCTCTCTTCTCCTTCCCCAATCCCCAACCTCCAATGCCCCACCCCACCAGTTTCCATTGATAAATTCTGATCGCGTCAGCTGGCTAGTTAGTGGTAATATTTACAGTAAACCATATCAGCGTGTGTTCTAGACTATTTATTTTTTAGACCGCTGAAAACACTTTTTTTTATTTTTCGCTATCTGTAGAGTAGCTCTTAAACTATTATTCTTCTTATAGCCTGTTCATTTAGATAAGTGATGAATATCTAGATCGGGCGTCTTCCATATTCCCCTTCCTTCCTTGAATGACCCCCAGTGTGTGTTATGCTGATGTATAGTATTAGAATATTTACGGTATCTATGTCGTGGCGCGACACACACAGCTAACCTACTGCTACGCCGCAAGTTAGGCAAGGAAATAATCGGTAGAGCGATATATACATGTTCGGCTCGCAGTTCGCAGTTCGTTTGCAGTTCGTTTTTTACGAGCAGTCAACATATACGAGTAGTAGGCCCTAACTATTCGTTACTCGCTAGGTATTCGCGAGTAGAGGGAGGTTAATCTGTCAGTAAAAAATTAACAATATTTTACTAGCCTGTGCTCTCGTAGGGTGCGTCCACACCAAAAGCTTTGAGCTGAGCCGTAGCCGCACCGTAGCCGAGCCGCAGGAATACATCCTCTTTATCTATATCAACTGTTCACACCAAAAGCAGTAGCCACGCCGCACGGCTTGGCTGCGGCTAGCGTCGAGCGGCGATATAACATATTCGAGCATTTAATTTTATCTCCGCTCAAAGCTAGCAGTCGAGCTGACCTCATTTCATAGTTTCAGACGCGGTCTTGTTCCCGCCATTAATGTCAGTTGCTTGCTTACCGCTAGCTGTTGAGCCACTGACTGACTGGTCCTGACTCTTCTTTAACTCTATCCCTCCCTCCCTCCCTCTTTAACTATCCCTCTCTCTCTCTCTCTTTCTTTAACTCAATCCATCCATCCCTCCCTCCCTCTCTTTCTTTATCCCTTATCTCTATTTCTACTGATTCAGTTTACAGACACTTGCCTTGCCAAGGCAGTGCGCCCGTTCCTACAAAATAGTCCGTCAGTTTTTGTCTCATCCATATTCCGTACTGCGCAAAACGGCCTCTGTGACCATTTTCTCCATTGGCACCTGTGTTCCTCTCTCGACCGTCGTCCCATTCTTCAATATCTGCATCGGAGACTTTGTTTCCTTCCAGTGTTAATACTGCATTGTGCAGGACGACCGCAGCGAGAACAATACTCTCTGAAGTTTTGATATCTGTGGCTATCACTGTTCTTAGAACTCTCCATTAATTAGTTGCCAATACACCAAAAGCGCACTCGATGCATCTCCTCGCCCTGGAATGTCGATAATTGTAGATTTGCATCTGTCGCGTGAGATTTCCAGAAAATGGTGTGAGCAGATATTGTTTCAGTGGAAAGGCAGCATCTCCTATCATAAAATAGGGGAGGCCTGCGGATAAATCTGGCAAACCAGCAGCATCCGGAAGACCCATCATATTTTTCTCAATGAACGATTTTGTTTCTGATC